>JALLPE010000140.1:0-23174 GCA_036940025.1 Conticribra weissflogii
CTACACGACGCTGTTCCGATCTCCTAACTAAAGTTATGGGCTAGTTGTTAGTAGCAGGCAATGGGTGTGGTGGGTGCCCAAGCACAGATGTAAGCCTCTGGGTAAGTTGTGGTCCATGTGTCATGTAGTTCTTAAAGTAGAGGCAAATGAGTTTGTTGCCATACTTGTGGGTGTTAGTTCCAACAAGATGAATCACACAGGAAGAAGCCAATTCTATTAGCTCATCCAGATTTTGTATCATTGAAGATAGGAGACTAAGGCAAGAAAAATTATGAGCTACTTGCCCTTTCTGGGCTATTCATAGCAAATAATGAGAACCAGATAAATAAGTGAGAAGTGTGATATCTTAGCCCAACTATTGAATGTATCACAAAAAAACTACAGAAAAAGACCTGTGTCTTTCTGTGTATGAAAAGGGAGAGGTTGATGATGATAATGAGACGTAGATATAATGATAATGAGGGAAAACAACTTGTGTACACAAACTTGAAATTTTCTAGATATTACCAAAATATTTTACCAATTACACCAAAAATCACAGTACCAAAAAACAGCTTCACCATGGTAGAATCACTTTTCAGTGCAGTTTTGCCTTTCACCCTGTAGAATGCCATCGAAATTGTGGTAATAAAAACAGTAAAATTCAACCTTGGAGGGAGATGCATTGTTTTTAATCAGTTACTTATCCCTTTCTACAAACCCTAAAATTCTGGCATCAAGAATGATCCTTGTCTCCCTTTCTACACCAAAGATTCAATACCCTTCAATACAACATGTTGGAGACTTTGGTTATAAGTTCTGCCTCTGTACATCAGAGGATCTTGTTACTTTCGATGGTATTGTTGCACTCAACACCTACAAATGCCTTGCAAACACTTTGATTTCTAAAGATGCAGATAATGACTTCAAGAATCGATTTGACACAGTAGATCACAGCACATTTCCTTTCATTGTGGTGAACAGTGGACCAATAAAAGTATGAAACTGAATTCATTGAGATTTGAGAAAATGAAGGCAACCAATGGTATGACCACACCCAAAAAATTGTATGGTATGCAAACATTAAATGAACCAGTCACAATGACACCATTGATGCAACTCTTTTGTCAAATGGATCAATTCCAGTATGTATGGTCTCATTATGAACAAGCCTATTGTAAAAAAGGTGGCCAACATACCAATACCTTGATGTCTAGCACAGAATCATTAATGCCTAAACACCAAGGCACAAAATCTTCCAACAAAAACCCCCATTCTTCCAAGAGAGTGTCACATAAGTTAAAGACCTACACACCATCTTGTCTCCAAGGATATTGGTCAAAAATAATTATGAAAATGATGGTTGCAGACAGATTTTTCATGGTTATCCTTGCCTTGTCATGGAAAATCACTTCAACAATAACAGTGTGTTACAATTACTCTGAGATTTGGGATGGGGATTAACCTTAATTTGTTGCCATGATGAGGAGTCTTTACTTGCGGCCATGCATGTTCTCCTTGTAATGGCTCTAAATCATATTTTCCCCTTGAGGCCCAGACACCAATCAGCAAACAAAGTATCTCAATTTGATTACTCAAATGTAGAAGTGAAATGCCACTAACACACAAGATTCTGGGAAGAAATAGAACATTTTCATTCATGCACCCTTTCAGTCAACTGGAACATGTGACATCTCTTCTGTCAAGGCATTATTCCAAATTGAATTAAATACAAGGAATAGGGAAAAGGGTCAAGGTGATCAAAAGCTATTGCAGATAAATGAAATTATTCTACAATAAATAAAGCTGATTAGGAATTGAGAGAATTGTCATGTAACTACATTACTTGGCAATGGTAGCACACTCCACTGTGTCATGAAAAGGCAATAGCAATCACTATGACTCACTATATCTGCAAAAAGTGTGCAAGAGGTGTTGTGGATCCAGAGTAGAAACTCGAAAATCCAATGACTGGTCCAACTTTTTTGCAAACTCTTGCTAAACTAATGTGGATCTTTCAAGTATATCAAAAATCTAACATGGAGATGCTTATAAAAAATTGAAGCAAGGAAAATTCCTTATCCAATGGCTGATCTGTTCTCTTGAAGTGTGTTGTGATGGAGAGAGGAAAGTAATATCTTAATATATTGATACCAACAAGCTGCAGGGAACATGTTCTTGACTTTGCACTGGTGACATCTATCTTCTTAATGTACATCTCAATTTGTTTGCCTCAGCTACTACCAGAACTTGCATCATATGTGGAAGAAAAAAATTACACAAAATCCCCTTATTACAACAAGCACTGCTGTTTCAAATCAGATTTGACACAAGCAAGTGTGTCTTACAAAATTGGCATAAAAATTACATTTACTTTGGATTGCCAATGATAGATTGGGTCAAGTTAGTTGGAAATTCAGGAAGTGTGTGAAGAAAAGTCCAGTGCATATCAAAAATCTATACAACAGTTTTGAAAGAATTTAAATAAGATGATACTGATTATTTGTTTGTAATAAATAATTTTCTTGTTTTGTTTCCATGATGGTTCAATTTCAAATTTCTATTACTTTTTCATTGGTGCTTTATAATTGTAGCATCCAAGGTTTTTCCATAGTTCATAGTTATGACATAGTTTGTCTTTTGTCTAAAAATGGATTTACACAATCTACTACTAGTGGACCATATGATACTGCATTCTTGCTTTAATTTTTTCAAATTTGTACATTTATTTGCTCTTTGACACAAAATTGTAACAAAGCCATGTGAATTTGTCCAAGCACAATAAGGCATTCCATCAGTTGGCCTACTTAGGCCGTTTGTTACCTATTTGTGCCAATAGTGCACTTTTTAGTTTGAATCTTTTCTTTTGCTTCAATTGCTCCAATAAAATAAATTGATGTATCAAGTGTTTACTGTTGTGGTTGCATTAAGTGGCAACCATTTTGACATTTCATATGGCTAGACTTTTGTTAGGTTTAGTTAGGATAAAAATCATGCTCGTGTCATCTTGTATTCTTTTGTGTAATAATTTATCAAAGAAATGTAGACTTGATGATGACAGTCAAACAAATGCATGGAGATGTTGGGGCAGAGGGATCTGCTGGATTGAGGTTCTTCTGCCCATTAGCTTGCCTCTGTGGAATATATGGAAAGGCTGTTTTCAATTGAGAATGGCTCAAAAATGTAGCAATCATTGTTGAGAGCCAGCAATATTTCAGCTGTCATTTGAAGGAGGCATCAGTTTACAATTGCACACATTCAGACTTCCCTGGCAGAGTCTTCCAAGTTGCCAAGAATGGTATTTTGGTAAATCATGAGGGAGATATGTTATTTAATACTGAGATTGTACAGCCTTTTCCTCCTCCTCCTCCTCCTCCTCCTCCTCCCCATCCCCATCCCCATCCCCATCCCCATCCCCATCCTCTGTTGACTCCCTAAGATACAACAACAGGAGCAGAAACAGAGAATGTCACCATTGACCCAACTCTTCAAGAATTCATCCTAAATTCCAGTACCTTGATTAATGAACATCTTCTTGCAACTGAATGTGGTAGTGGGAGGAATATTGATGGTTTTGATGTTAGTGAATTTCGCATGTTGAGACTTGAGGTTGAAAACTTAGTTGAATTTGTGACATCTCAATATTTTTGGCCACCAACACTGATGTACAATATGTCCAGACTTATCTGTCAAAGCGCAAAAGACAATTTTTCTTATTTTTGTGTTCTGTAATCGTCTAGTCCCAAAGAATTCAAAAATGTAATTAAAAATGATGCCAATTTTTCTCTGGGTCATCATCTAGTATGCCATGCATAAATAAGAATCTCCAATTTTTTTGTTACTACAAATTACAATATCTTGGAAATTTACAACATTTTGGTCTGTGGTCAACATGTCATTGACATGTCAACAACATTTCCAACTAGGGTTGAAAATGGAGATCCACTGCTTGAAAATAATGAATAATACAGCTCAGGCAGTTGGTAATTGGATTACACCCTGATGTGCCCTCAAGACTACAACAATCGCCATAACACTTATGGGATGTTCACAACAATAAGTTGGGAACTAGTTGCCAAAGCAGACAAGTTCAAACTTATAAGGTGAGTTTTAATTAATTTATTTGTGTTTTAGATGAAAGATTCAACTAAGAAAATCTATTTCAGCTCTGCTTCCCAAGTCAGTTTTTCAAGGAGGTTGTGATTCCACAATCAAATGTAAAACTGCAAAGCACAACAATTCAGCAATGAACAATGTCGAATTTTTTAAATAATTTTGTTGTATATTCTTCATGGCATGTTTTGAGGGTGTCTCTGACTGAAGAGATTAGTGGTCATCATCCCCTGTTCAATGCTTCCATGGTGCTCCAGATCAACTCAATGAATACCTGTCTGGACATAGATATGAGGACATAATAATCAACCATTGCTACAATACAAATATTGCTTTCATGATGTCTGCCAAATATTTGATGTGTTCCATGACTGCTACATGCTAAATTGTGCTCAAGGTAGGATCTCATGTATTGGCAAAAAGCATGATTAAGTGTTTGAACAAATATTGTCCAGGCTGGATGCATGTTCCAAGGAAGCCACATCCATTTGGACATGAATATTACACAATTTTTATGCTGACATATCAAAAGGTGCACCAATCATGTTTCACATGGAAGTTGTTGATAGAAAACATAGGTCAACACAGCTTGGACCAATAGAATTTGATAACTTTGAAAAGACTGTAGGACTGATGATTCAAATGAGTCAAAATTCGTGGAACTCTGGCAAGGTCATATCAATGGAGAGTGGCTTCTCTGTTTCAAAAGGTATACTTGCAATTAGAGAGAAAGGAGTATTTGGACAGGCTTTGATAAAGCCCAATGGAAAGAGATGGCCAGTATTAGTTCCAGGTAAGGATATTGATGAACATTCTTCAGACAACAAATCAGCTACTGTGTGGCACTTGAGCAGGTAGTGGATTGAGTGAAAATTTATATTCATTGCCAAAATGAAGAAAACATTGTGACAAAAATCATGTCATACCATGGTGTTCTTACTTAGGTGGAGAATCATGACACTTCTTTCCCTGTAACAACAATATTAACAAAGAAATAGTGACATGTAGACTGGCCTACTTAGATTTATATGGCTGATGAAATGTCTGCATTATATAAAAATCAAAAAATGAGGTGCTTCTCATCACCACTTGAGGCTTCACACTACACCACTTGGAAGATGATTGATTTGCACCATAAATTGAGCAATTTTTGAGCAAACATGAATGAATGAACTATCAACAGTAATGATTGTGATGGTTATCTATCACTGATAATAAGGGTGATAGATACCTATCAACAATGATAACTGTGATAGTTAAATATCACCAATAGAGATTGTGCTAGTGAATGATCACCAATAGATTCAATAATGACTCTGATAGTAAACTATCACCAATGAAATAAATTTGACACTTGATGGCAAAAATAGAGACAGCATTACACAAATCATTACATCATATCCTTCTAATAGACACATTTTTCAAAATGAACTTTTTGCATCATTTTTACTTTTAAGGAATCAGTTTCATCATTGTCATTCAATCGGTTATGTATGTACATTGCATAAGATTTGAAGACATAAGGTATCTAAGAGTATTAGACTTATTGGTCTGTACCTGATTATTATTCAATGTGTAGAAATATCAACTATCATCATGAAAAGACAAGATAGTTAACTATCACCATCACTATCTGTGATAGTCAACTACCACCATTACTGTCTATAATAGTCAACTATCACACCATTATTCTTTGTGGTAGTTAACAATCATCACCGTTATCATCTGTGATAGTTAACTATCATCACTGTTATCATCTGCGATAGTTAAGTATCATCATTGTTATCATCTGTGATAGTTCATTATCACTTATCACCTTTGATAGATAACTATTACAGACGTTATTTTATGTGTACGGGTGATTTTTTTAATCCGTGACTGGAAAAGTCGCTAAAATATTCGCCAAACAAGTGTAATAGTGAGCTGCCGCATTATTTATCATAATTTTGGTAGTAAGGTACTATACCATACGTACTTCCTGAACTAACCATAAAACATAAAATTGAAACAGATATCTGATATCATATATGTAATAAAATATCTACACACCATGAGCGAAGTGGAGCAAACGGGAGTGGCATCGTCACCCGAACGAGAAGGTCCCACTCCGACAGACGACGCTGTTGGGGAAGAAGACCACACGGAATTACAGTCGCCGACGGATGGATTGGACGATGCTGACCAAAGTGCAGGGTCGCCGCCAACAGAAGCAGTTTCACCAAACGATTGCGATATTGACGTTGACGACACTGCTCAGATTGAAAACCAACAGCGCCGTTCTGTCAACCACTCCAAGCTTCGTGCGTATGAAGCGAAACGTCGATCAGCATATGCTTCCAAACTCCAGTCTTCTTCCCTTTATTGGCGTGCATTCCGGACATTGATGCATGATAGCATCCTTGAGACCACAAAAGCAGAGATCTTGTTGAAGGGTTGGACCCATGCCTCTGAGATGTACTGTATGAGCATGAAAAGTGTCGGGGATTGGTGTATCGACGAAAAGGGGGTTCCAGTGACCGACGTTAAGAAGAAAAAGAAAATGTTGGAGGCCCAAGAAAAGGACAAAAGCGGCTCTTCCGCTGGGCCTGGCACCGGTGCTGGGTCTGACACATCCATTTTTCATGCTCAAAAAGGCCCCAATGATAGCAAACGTGATGCTTTAGCGACAGCTACGTTTTCAATGTCAGAAAAATGTGGGTCCATGATAAAGAATTTAGCTTCTTCTGCTGGAAGTGTGGCTAGTAGATATGAGGAGAACGTCAATCACATGAAGCAGAAAGTTTTGCCTGAAGTGTCATCGTGAGTGGTCAGACTAGTTTTGAATGCCGCGACGAGGAAATGAATTCGTTTTCAATTATTTATTTTACTAATATTTTCTGTACCTTCTTTGACACAAGTCTTCTTGAGAGTCTAAAAGCTGAAATCGCGCTGATGGAAAAAATAGGCGATTCCATTATTAACGAACTAGAGGCTGCCGAGAGTGAGGTTTGTAAATCCTGGGGTGAGTCTCACTGCTTTTATATGAGCTTGTTCCCCGGTCATTGCTGCCAATCTGATATAAATTCTTGTTATTCAAAGATTCATACTACACCAAAGCGGTTGAATTTAGCGGTTCATCATCTAGCTTACTGAAGACTCGACGTGCTGGGGCTCAAATGGGAATAACGATAACTCCTGATGACGCAGTTGATGGATGCTCAGATGTATGGGTGGATGAAATGCGCTATCGTATGGCTGTGGCATTTCTCTCCTCAAGTTGGGAGAAATGTTCGGCGGAGCTATCGAAACTTTTCCTTTCTATGAAAGATACCGAATGCCAGCGTCGCAACCGTATCAAGGAGCTTATGATAGAGTCAACTCAGAGGCAAGAGAGGCTATGGTTAGGACTTCCTTCTGTTGTGAACCCAAATCTGAAGGAACTGATTGAATGGCCAATGGAACGAAAGCTTGTTGAAGATGACGTACAGGCGTCGATTCGTTCCCGCGCACAATCAATCCAGCGGAATGATGTAGAACATAAAAAAGCTGATGACACAACACCGAAAGCACCAGGGCTCTCCGGCGTGGATGAAAAGGAGGGAAACTTTGAGCTTTCTTCTCCGTTGATGAGCGATCTTATGTGCAAAGCGAAGGTTATCGAGAAGAAGAGTGCAGGAATCATGACCAGTTGGAAGGTAACTCTGGCTGTTGTAACGTCTGATTCCTTCCTTCAACTGTTTGAACTCCCGTCAACCAGCAAGCTGCAATCTGGCTCGGCACCAGAAGTTGCATTTCAAAGCCTGATTCCTCCAGTTGTGGTGCCGTCTATGGAAGGAGTCAAGAATGGTGCAAAATTCCCATCAACCAAAAGCTGGTTCGATCATTTGGTTCCATCTGAATCGATTGCACTCCCGAACTGTGTCATCACTTTCAAGGATGATAATGCCAATTCGGCGTTCGAAATTGTTGAAACTTGTCTCACCAGCGGCGCGTCCAAAGTGTTCACGAAAACACTGAACAGAAAAATGATGTTGAAAGCAGTTACTAGAAATGAGGCGGTTGATTTCATTGACGCGTTAAAGGGATCCAAATAACTGCATCATATTCGCTTGATTGTCATGTCTGTGATGGCAAAAAATTTTATTATGTGTTTTTCGTCTTAATTGAATGGTTATGCATTGGATATGAGAAGTGAAGACCAGATGTTCCCTAAACAACCAGCTCTGATAATTTTGGGGCAGTAACATGACATTTATCTTGGTGAGGTTTATTGCACTGGGAATATAATTCGAAGATGAGGGGAAAAATATTTACAAGTGATTGAGGAGAAATATCTCAACGTAAACCAATGCGAGACAAAATCAAAAGATGAATCAATTTTCTGCCGAATTTCGATATAGTCTATTTCATTTTAATTTCCTTAATATTTGAGAAAATGACAATTTGACTATCATGTAGCCTCTCACTGTCACGGAACCATCTCTTCTTTCAATATGAAACAGTACGAATCCATCGATTCTCTCACTAAAGACCGCTACATGCAGTCAAGAGTCTCGAAAGTTGATTGCACGATTGGTATCTGTAATCCGTACCCTCCCCAACAAAAACCTGCTTCCAAAATCAATAAATCTAGCTCCCCTCGATAATTCCTTCTGAGCTCTCTGTATTGTAATTTAGTAACTTTTCGATAAGATCCACATGCGTCAACATCATCCTCCTGCAGCAATACCTACGCAAACCAAGCTCGTCAAGGGCGTCACTGAAATCATGAGATTTGGAACAAAAAAGTAATTCACTAATAAACATGAGAAAATATTTTTTTCTAGGTATCGTTGCAGACGGTAGAATCCAAGGATCTTTATCTCGAACTCTGAATGAATGTGCTCTTGATGGGGAAGCGATGGCACGAGATGAGCGGGACAAAAAACATCGCCAGCTCGTTTTTGCTTCGTCGCACTCGATCTGCAACTCACCCCTCAGAATAATCAGCCTGGAGTAAATACAAGTAGGTCTCCCATTTGTTCCCGATAACCTTTCCACATGTGAAGCATCGAACGGGGATGATCATTGTGAATTTTTTTCTAGTATAATAAGCTAGGCGTTGTAGGTACTACTACCTGCTTAAGACATGGAACATTTTTTTTACTCGATCGATAAAATAATTTCATATAATATTCCATACGATAATTTTTCCCCTTAATACATACATTCTTTTGTGAACACAGGCGTCTGTGGTCGCCAGGCCGTTGGCGCCTGGAGAAAAAAATAATATCGACCCCCAGGTTTCGCTGTGTACGAGTATGGTAGTATGTGTAGTATGGTACCTTCCGGTCATATCGTCTGTCCATAGCACGATCACACACGCACTACGTACTCCTTTTCTCTGATGATGTTGCTAGCAGTACTCTAGAGGGGCCATGACCGCCGGCCATGATCACAAAAGACAACGATATCAAGTCTACAAAATTCGTACCGATGGTGTTTCCTACTTGTAACCTCCTAATTACAACATCGTCAGGCCGTGCCGTTTCTGTTCAATTAAGTAGGTAGATACTTTTGGTCATCCAAAGTTAGCTGTTTCATCGCGCACATCTCAACATTGTTCACCAATCAAAGCGGCGAACTTAAATCGATTCCGTGGCTTTTGATCGGAACGGGGAGCGAAACGTCTGGTCAATAACATTTTCTTGTTATTGTTCCACCTGGTCCAACCATCGAAAAGGCTTTCCTCTGGGAGTAGCAAACGACTCCTCTCTCGAGGTAGTGCAGTGTCATTTCATACGTCGTAATAGCTGTACACGAGGTTATCACCACCCAATCACCGATAAACAAATGGGTGAAACAGAATCTAAAAAGACCGAGTCCGAGGCTAAGGTCACGGCCGATCAAAACTCAACCTCACCTACGAAATCTGAGCACGAGCACGATCACGCGCATCACGATCACAGAGGATGTCCCGCCCACATACTGAAAGAAGCCATGGCTTCGCAAAAAGACGAAAAGATCGAAGAAGAATCGACATTTTCTCAGATTCGGTCGTATATTATTTTACTTATTTTCGCCGCCATCACGTACGCCACATACCCTGGTGCAACTTGGGGGAATAGGGGATTGGAGCCTAACATACACACCGTTTTCTATTATGGATGGATAAGCGCCATCAGCACGGGATTTGGTGTCTTGCCTCTTTGCTTCATTTCGGAGATGAAACCTTATTGGATTGGTGTCTCCAACGCTATAGCGGCGGGTATGATGTGCGCAGCTTCATACTCCCTTTTTATGGAAGGATGTACATTCCACGAAGCCGGAGACACATCCACCCTTTCAAGTACAGCCCGCACTGTCATCGGTTTAGGGCTTGGACTTCTCTTTATTCTCGGAACAAAATCTTTCTTGGAACAAAATGAGGATGTGAAAGTGGGATCGTTGAGCGGTGCTGACACGCGGAAGATTCTTTTGATTGTGTTCGTCATGACTTTGCACTCATTCTCCGAAGGAGTTGGGATTGGAGTAAGCTTCGGTGGTGAGCACGGTCACGACTTAGGAGTTTTCATCTCGGCATCTCTTGCAGTCCACAATGTTCCTGAGGGCCTTGCCGTGGCTATCGTTTTGTTGCCACGTAAGGTGTCAAAGGTAACTGCGGCTATTTGGTGTGTGGTAACTTCGTTGCCTCAACCTTTAATGGCAGTTCCAGCATATATGTTCGTGCATTCATTCTTGCCATTGTTACCTGTTGGATTGGGTTTTGCCGGTGGTGCAATGATGTGGGTAGCATTCATGGAACTTTTAGTAGAGGCTTATGAAGACACAGACATGGTCACCACAGGGATTGCAAGCACTCTTGCGTTGGCTGTTATGTTGCAAATTCAGCAATCAATCGACGAACACGCATAGTTTATGCTACGCCTCAGGCCAGACATGGTTGGATGCTTGGTTGCTTAACAGGTATGCATTGCGTGATATTTTATGGCGAAGACGGGAGCAGGAAAAGAAATGGTGTTTTATCAATCTTTGGTCAAATCTTACAGTTGGGGTTAAGTGGCAACGCTGATTTCTGTTGTCAGGTGTGAAAGTGACATAGTAATTTTACGATACTTAGCCTATCAACAATCATTTCCATCTATTCCATGCAATCGGTTTATTTTTCATAAAATTAGCCAATCAACGACTATGTTCCATACGCCTTGTTGTTTAACCTCGTGCAATAAAAAATGTTTCACACCCCCAAAAACCGGATTATGAACAAACTAATGCACAAGCTCGGTCCATCAACGAGATGAACAAAGTTAAGTTCAAGATGGAAAACAAAATTTTCTTAATGGTATCGACAATCTCCATTTAAAAAAAACAGCACTTTCAGGTGCAAAACACCATTTCACATTTTTTCATTCATTCTGGAGTCTGGAGCTATGCAGTGCAGAAGGAGCAAATGTAAAGAATTTTCGAACTTGCTGCTTTTTCAAAGTCAGATTTAAAGAATGAACAAGCAATCTAACAATAAAGATTTTTTTGCCAAAGTTTGTTGAGACCTTTGGGATTTTTGCATTAGAGAAACTACAAGTTCAAAAAACGGATTGATATGGTATAGTTGCAATGACATGTTGAAAGAAAAAATTGCAATCTCCTCAATGCCTCAAGACCTTCCAAAAACCCTAGCCTCATTCGTGCTTCCCCTTCACTGGATACGGACTTAGCTAGGGCACATCATGTAATGGGGTAGTATTGTTGAGTAGTTAAACTCGAGAGTGAAAGAGCTATCAACTTTTGTTTCCACGATAAAATCTCGAGATATTTACATTGTTGGGTCGTTTCATTCGAGCGACTCTACAGCATAAAAAAACTATGAAATTGAGTGGAGGATTTTGTGGAAAAAAAATGTTTCACAGATAGATCATCTTATTGTACTTCGTATTGTAGGTACTCGAGATTCGCAGAAAGACTGTGAGATTCGCAATATCATCTGAGTACAGTGTCGTGAAAAATGCCTCGTATGGTACTATACAATACCATATTTATTTCCCCACTTGTTGAACACAACACAGTCGTGTTTCTGCCTCATATCCCCTCAGAAGACGCAGGATTGTACACAATTTATTGTACCTTCTGAACAAAATAGACGACGGGGCAACAACTGGCAAAATAACAACCAAGTTCCGGCCTCTTGCACGTGACAGACCCGTGACAGAACTAAAAAAGAAGACATAAAAATTCTGAGACGATGGCCACAGCCGCCGAATCTACAACCGACCTCACAATCTCCGCCCTCGGGAAAGATCAACAGCCAAACGGCATATCGAAAAATTCATCTACATCGAGGGGAACCATTTTCATAACAGCACCGGAGTCGCCTAGGAACTGCTTGTTTGTGGGGTCATCGACTACTCCACATCGCTTGATTCGTGATAATCGTACATCTACCATGGGGGCGAATCCCGTCGCAACGTCAAAAATGCCTCAACCGCATCCCCTGTCCCAAAACCATTCTTCGCCTCCTTTCATTTTGTCAAATCATAGTAGCGGGAGTATCATGGCGGAAAACATAGGAGCTCTGCGTGAAGTAGACGCCGAGATGTTGGAGCTTGGCGTCGAAGAAAAGCGAATCGAAGAGCTTGCCGATTTCGACGATGAAGGGCGACGCCTGGAGGCGTCTGCATCAGTAGCTTCCTTCACCGACCTCGATACCGCGAAAGATGTTACTAGCAAATCTTCCTTGGAGAGCTTAGAAGCTTGGGCACAAGGAAACATTATGCAAGCTGAGCCGTCTACATTTGCGTCTGAACACATATCAGAATCTCCTGCACATCATGTGGATTCATCACGCCCAACGTTCACACATTCTAGTTCTACCTTGCAGAACGACACCACGACTTCGGATTCAATGCCAGAAATAGATGAAGATTCTACTATTCATATTCCGCATCCGCCAAGTGATTCATCTGAACCAACCTTGATCCAAGGCACCGACGAACCCTTCGAAAACGACGACTTCTACATCGGTGATAGCCACTGCCGAAGCGACAACAGATCGGCGACGTCAAGTAGCGGAGAAATCGATGAAGAAGCATTAGCCCGCAGAAGAGCAGCCGGCCGTCACGCCAGATCCGACAGTTTCGATAGACGAAAGAATGAATCTGCTTTGTTTGCAGAAGCCGTAGGCGAATCTTCTTTATTGCTGAAAAAAATCATCGAGGAAGACAGTTCGTCTGATTTTGATGACGACGACATCGACATTGAAGAAGGAAACCAACTACAAGGAGAAGATGTGGTACAACATGACTTTGAATTATCCCCCGAAGGACTCATATCAGAAGAGACTCAAGGGCACGCAGTCAATGCAATAGACAGATTTATAGCGACTACGCCAAATGATGCCACTGCAGTTAACAAAAACCAATCATTCAAGGTCGGTAAAGTTGAGACTGCACTCACGTCCATAGATCCACCACAGACAACACTTAACGACGAATCATTTGTATTTGAAGAGCATGACAGCATTATGATGTGTCAAAATGAAGTGCTGCCGCACAATTCATCCTTCAATTTTCCCTCAAGAGGTACAACACCGGCCGCCTCACCATGTAGCCGCAAACAA
Source organism: Conticribra weissflogii (assembly GCA_036940025.1). Taxonomy (NCBI): domain Eukaryota; phylum Bacillariophyta; class Thalassiosirophyceae; order Thalassiosirales; family Thalassiosiraceae; genus Conticribra; species Conticribra weissflogii. Next base: position 13,664 of record JALLPE010000140.1, read on the forward strand.
GATGCGATCGCAAGACCATACATACGCCCCCTTCTTTCGTTGCCAAACACAAATTGGAAATTCATCCGTCATTTTTCTTCTGGAGCCAACTTGGACTCGAACACACGAAGCTCTTCGGGAAATTTCAACGGAATAGCTGCAAGCAGCGATGAGTCATTTGTCTATCGTGGCATACGAGCGAACCCGCCGGAGATCACTCAACGCGGAGTATCGCGAGGAAACTACGCCCAATTGCATCGTAAAGCATGGCTGGAAGTTACCGACAAGCACCACCGATATGGAAAGAACCTTCGAATGTATTACAAACATTGGGAATCTTTGGGCCATCCTTACCACATGTTCTTCGACTGGCTTGATTCCAAAGGAGAGGCCGAGGGAAAACCGCTCCCAGAAATTCCTGAATTACCAAGGTCTGTGTTGGATACAGATACTGTTCTATACATCACTAATCCTGATGTTTCTGCAAGATATGCGTTGGAAATTGTTGTCGACCCCGCAGATGGATCAGCCATCGTTCTTGATCAAAAGCAGCAAACCCCAATCCACACTGGGAAGGAAGGATGGATATTCATCCTTCGTGATCATGTCTTTTACGGTTCCCAGAAAGTCACTGCACCCAATGCAGCACAAAGTTCCTCCGATGACAGCGTTCCTTGCAAATTTCGCCAACGCTTTCATCATTCCTCCTTTTTCGGAGGAAAGGCAGTTGCTTCAGCTGGAATTTTTCTCACAGATGATCAAGGACGCATGACTCACTTGTATCCGCACTCTGGCCATTACCGCCCGGGCGAAGCGCACATGCAACGCGTTCTCTTCTTCTTACAACGATTAGGCGTTGAATTGTCAACTTTTGATGTGGACATGCAACAAATTTTTAAAGTATCTCGAAAATCCGCGCCGAATGGCGATGATTCTGGGGAAAAGAAGGAAAAGAAATGTAAATTATCAACGGAAAAGAGGCGTGATCAATCACTCCAGTGTCAGCAAGCAAAAAAGTCTAAGAAGACAGACTGTCTCCATCTTATGGGTGGACTTGAAGTAGCTTGCTTCCTTGGTCATAAGGCTCTCATGATTCAGTTTGGCGTCTTTCATCAGATCCACAAAATCAGAAGACTTCCGCATGAATCAAGAAACAGCGTTATTGCTGTTCTCGATTTTATCAATGCGGATGATAAAAAGCAGTGATTTTTTTGGACAACTAATATTTACATTGGAACATTTGTTTGAGGTTTTATTGATTTATCCAGTAGATATTATGAACATTTGGTGCAATTGATGTATTGATTTTATTTGAATTCGAAGTCACTGTGACGAATTTTAGTTCAAAACTGATAATTAACTGATATCTTCCCAGGAGCTACTTTGGGGCAACTTTTGGTTAGCTTTAATTTGGTATATTTGATGCATTTTGACTCCAAATATTAACCTTTTGAGGGATGACATGAAGCATGTATTGGATCACTATTATGTTATGAAGTCAAGAATTTACAATGGAAAATACATGGGATTCTTTATTTTTTGCATTTGTCATACCCCTTATCCCAACATTTATGGCAAATAGGTTCAAGACACTTGGGCATCCAAACCTTGTGTTGTTGTGCTTACTTCTTTTCTGATTCTTGTTACCAGTAATCTTTCTATACCACATATGATAATAGACACATTTACCAAAAACTCTTATTGGATTATACGAGCATCCCATGGTTTCCATTTTTGTCCTGTCAACATGATGAATAATTGTTGTGTCTGGCCTGTGATGGACTCCATCACGATAGCCATTTTGGCAGAGGAATCATTTTTGCAGTTCATGGTACCAATACACTGTGGAGCATCCAATGCAGTCAATCTTCATCCAAATCACTTCATTCTTTCTCCATTGCAAAAATATCAATTCAATTTGTAGTGAGAACATGAATATCTGAAGATCTAGATACCTTCAGGTGGCTTGACATATGAATTGATGATGTTCTTTGGAGAAGTTTTAGTTGTACAATCTGAATTGATGTAGTATACTTTGTTTGAAATTTAGAGTATTCCACATTCTCACCCCCTGTTTCAATGTCAAATGAACAATAGATTACTTTCCTCCTTTGATATACTAATGCACAATGGATTTGCCTCTTGGGATGGCTTGAGGGTTGGAAGTTGTTGTACTATTACCATTATTTGAAGTGGTAGCAGTGTCTTCTTGATGATGTAGAAAATTCACAGTTTTAACATGAACTTAGGGTGGCACAGCAAGGATGTTAGAGAATTCTTTGTCATCAAAATAATTGCAAGAATCATTGATTATACCATATATTGTTGCTTCAAAGGGGTATGGTTGCAAAAAATCCTCTCACTCCAAAATAAATGAACTTTATCTCCAACCTCTTATGGCTTTTCTTCTACACTTGGCAAATCATCATGCAGCATATCCACTGCACATTGTACCACTACATCTGTGATGGGCAACATGGTACAACTAAGGCATTTGGGGACTACTTGGAAAGGAGTTGGTGCAATCTTGTGTTGATTGTCATGGTGGTCTGGATGTTATTGTGGTGACAGTGGTGCTGCTCAGTTCTATTATGACATCTTTTTTATCAACTTTTCTGCCTTTTTTGATGCATATAAGTAGTTATGGGTTAATGAAAGACTTGCTCACTATGCTTTTGAATAACTGATTTTGGATAAAAATTCAAACTTCTTGATTGTGAAGCTACTCAAGTCAACTCAAACAAATTAAGGTGTTGTTCAAAATCACTCAGTGAAAACCAATGGTAAGGATAGGAAAAATATCATTATTACAAATCTTCAGTATTATCCTTCCCAAATTATTTCTGATGAAGCACTCTCTCTTACTCATCTATTCCTTTTCTTATTTTTTCTAAATTGTGTTATTGCTGTGGGTGATATCCTGCCACATACCCCTCAATCACACTTGATGTCACCTCTCAGCAAAGTATCATTTAACCATGCTTGGATATTATCAAATATCTGAAATATTATGACTGGAAAAGTTGCCATGCCATGCACCGGCACACACATTTCACCTACAATGAACAAACGGATTGATGTGTGTGGATTGAACCATATCCTAAATGTGCATCCAAGTTGATTGTCACGAAATTATCCAAATCATTAAGGGTATCCAATTTACAACAATTCCACATATCCATTGAGTCAGCTGCATACTATTGTACTTACTGGATTAGTATCAGGGATACCTTCTTGAATTTCAATACCCCTACTACCAGTAATTATGAGTCGTACAGAGGAAATAATGGGCTACCCCTCTTAGAGACAGATCAGACTATTTTTAAGCCAGTAGTACATTTCATCCCTTTTACTGTGAATTGAGGTAAGTAGGACTGAGATACATATGAAATCAACCTTAGTAATGGATCTTGTGCTTTATCTACTCAAATCAGGCAAGTCCTATATTCATGAGATGATGACAGGTGAAAACCTATCTCAAAAGGATGGGATCAAAACCATGTACAAAACAACCCTCAAGAACTGTCAAGTACCATAACATCTTAACATGACACCCCAGCAGCAGTTGCCTAGGATACATTGAAAGAAAACTAAGAAGCATATCAGGATGCAATGATATGTTTAAATCATTTGAAAAAATTTAAATTAATATGCAAACCAACAGATTTTTATTTATCAAAAAACAAGCTCTCTCATAGATAAAAATAATAAAAGATGCATAGAACTAAAGAAAAAGTCCTTGCAATAATTTTTTTATTTTTCAGCATTTTTGTTTAGAGAGGCTATTTTCTCATTACAATTCTTTACATCCATTTTTCAATGATGTTGTAGGTAATTTTAGCTAGTCAGTTAGCCAATGGTCATTGGTCACTGAAAGAATGGCTGGCAAGCACCACCATCCACAAATTCTTCCAAAAAACGCCACAAAAATGAAGGAATAATGGATAACATTGTCTCAGCCAAAGCTCAACTGGTATTTTAAATTCTATTTAAGCTGATTGTTGTGTCATAAATAAAATTGCTGTCTTTTCATATTACTGTGTGCATTATTGTAGCATTTCTACCCATCCCTGCTCCCATTGAAACCAGGATCAATTTCTGAATTCAAACAGCACTGTTATTACAAAGATGACTTGCTCTCCTGTCTTTCTTGCTTGAATTCTTGTTTGATTATCATGTAATACATATAATTTTGGTTGTACCATGTCATTGATGTATTTTGGAGAACAATTCTTCCACAGCCCTAATTTTTGTGTTTTTGATTATTGTGCTCTAGTTTTTTAATTTTTGTTATTGCTATTTCTAGGAAGACTCATCCTCCTCCCTTATCATAATTTTTAAATTGATTGTCCTGTAATTTACACAATTGCAGTTGTATATTGTCATTTGGGGAATCAAGGGATCATGTTTCAATCCTCCTTTCAAAATTTTTGTGTTTTTGAAAATTGTGCTCTTGTCAACTGATTGTTGTCATTGTTCCATCAATAAAGATCTGCCCTCCTCCCTTATCACTTTTATTTTTAGTAGATTTTTATCTTTTCATTTATTTGTGTAGTTTGTCATAAAACATCTCAGATAACTTCCACTTCACTCCTCAAACATTTTTTCATGGGGTATGTAGCACCCAATTTCTTAAGTGCTTGGTTGGAAGTCTTTTAGATCTCATATTGCATGTTCTTTTTTGTCTGGATTTTGGATTTTGTCAAGGATGAATTTGGGGCTAAAAACAAAGACAGGAGAAGGTTCTAAAATTATCCCATCGCAAGACTCTGGATATTGATTTTTAGATTTTTTACTTCTTCTCTGAACATCATCTCATTTCTTTTTTAATTTCATACTTTATTTATTCAACTGCATCTTTTAAGCCACCATTTTCCAAGCCTCTCTCAAAGTCATCATTTTCATTATCTCTATTTTGAAGATCCTCTGTCCTCTGCCAATCCTACCATCTTTGCTGTCATTTAGAAGTTCCCACTTTCAATTGCCACCACCATTTCTAGGCCCTTCTGCCACTCCAATCATTGGTACCACCATTTTCAAACCTCATTACCAGTCTGAAAAAATAAAAATTTCAAGCCCCTCTACCATTCCTATTATTGCTGATGTCACTCTGTCATTGCTGCTAGCCCTTATACCATTCCAACATTTGTGGTTACCCACAGGACATTCATTTTCTGTAGATGGTCATAACCTAGTGATATAAGGTTTGATTTAATAATGATTTACTGTCTTTTTGGTAATTGTGGTAATTGATCCTAAAAATAGTATGTTACAATTTTTATTTTTCAGAAAACACCCCCAAGCAAATCTATTGCTCTGGTATTTTGTCCATTGTGTATTTACTATAGTATTGTTTGGACTGCATTTCCAAAGAAAGAAGTCACTGTAAATATTGCAACAGAAATTGAAAGGGACTTATAATGTTCCTGATAATAGAATTAAGGGGGCACACCGTTTTTGACTTAGTTGTCAATGGCCTGGCCTTTCCTCTTGAAAATTTGAGGATGCATCTGAGGACACAGGACATGTTTGTTTTACATCCCAGGACATTTTCTGAAAAATTCCTTTGCCCCAAAGTCATTTGAGGACATATGTCCTGTGTCCTCAGAGTTAGAGGATATAATTTAAAACTTAAATAACTCTTACAAAAAATATCAAAAATAAATACAAATAATATGTAGATTCTACTCAGCAAGATCTATCCAAAAATGCAATAAAAACGGTATTGTGTCAGATTAGAAACTTTTTTGTCATATATATCATACTGGAAAATATTTAAAAATAATACATGTTCATTGATACTTGAAAAAATATATGTAATTTTACCAAAAAAATTATTTGAAAATGTCTATTGAATGGATGACAACACAACAAAAAACAACTTGCCTTTCTTCCCATACAACAACCTCCCACTCAAGCCAATGCCAGTGCAAATGTTGGCAGTGGCAATGCAGTGGCAGCAACAATCCATGTTGGTGGCAATGTCAAGGGGAAGAAAGCTGTCTGGACAAAGTGGGTGGCAAGGTCAACGACGCTGAAGGCAGGGGTGCTGGCAGTGGTGGCAAGAAAAAGGACAATGGCACTGGCAATGCGGCTCCCACTGCCAAGCTCAACAACAAGCTAAACCAAACCCTGTCCAGCAGCAAACATGCCTTCCTCTTTGGCGTTGACAATGGCGACGACAATTCTTCCTCCATAGCCAATGACAAATTTGATGGAGATGACAGCATTGTTAGCTGCAGTGACGGCTAAAGTGAAGGGGCCAACATGGAGAAATCCCCTGCTCCTGCTGCCATCATTGGGGCAGAGCGGACCCTGCAATAGATGAACCATACCCTTGGGCTGGACAGGATCAGTTTTGTCAATGTTGCTTGCCAGCATTTGGCTAAAGAATCAGAATGAGACAAGCCAACAAAGGACACATCGCCAGTGTCTCATTCCCTGCCGAGGATGCAGCTGCTCTCCCTGGCAGACAAGGCAACAAGGTGGGACAAAGTCTTCCATGTGGTCAAGCTGCCCAACTTGATGGGGATCAACATTGCCCTGTATGGCAAGTGGACTCATGACAAGGAGGCAGAAGACAAGTATTATTGGGGGTATGTCCAAAACATTATCTGCTGGCGGCCAACATTGAGGAGAAAGTTGGGATGAAACGCTTGGGGCTAGGTATAGCCCTTCATCTATTAAAGAGGACATCAAAAACAAACAAAATTTTGTTTAAAAATTAAATTTAATATTAAAGTATAGATATAAAATCATTGACATACCATTTGTCCCAACTTATTTTTATGAGCTACAATTTTAATGAAAAATGAAAAATGATAAAACCTGAATTTTTGATGGAATCAGAGGAGGAAACGGGAGGAGAAGGGTGAAAGACGCTTGCAATGAATTATTTGTGTTTGCAAGGCAAATCTTTTATTGACACCTCATTTTTCCATTTTGGAATTAATATTGCTTTTGCTATTCCAAAAAGATAATTTGGGAAGGATAAATTACACAGAGGAATTGAACTCATGAATTTGGAAGATTTGGTTAATTTGTGAGTTTTTTCTGTTCCAGGTGGAAGAGAGGATACGTGACTGACTCTGAGGACATCCTGGGGACAAGTGAATGAAAAAAGGAGCAAAATATGGCCAGCCATCCAATTCTGTGCCTGGGATTTTAGGACATGCCCAGGACATTTCCAACAAAGCAGGGGGAAGTGGAGATTTCTAAGGGTGTAAATTTGGAGGTGAAACAAGGGTCAAATTTTACAACCACCAAAGAGGTGTTTCATGCAATTCATCCCTACAAAAACTACAAGTACTCACGTTGTTGTTCTGTCTGTTCCCTCAGCAAGAGTAAATATCAAAACTTGACAAGTGACTCTTACTTCAAGTGCACTCTCATCCTGCTCCAGGGGATATTCTATAATTATGTCAAGGCAAAATTACTTTTCACTTGGGTATCAGGGATATTGGATATCCATATGATGAATTTCTTATGTGAAGCTCATATGGAGAACTGGAAACAGGATACAATATTGTATCTCACCAAGGGACCTTCTTTTGAACAACTCTCTCATGTGAAGATTTTTGGTACCTAGTCTGATCTTTGAGAAATTCTTCCAGTTGACTGAGGTGTACAAGAGCAGTTGGGATTATTGGAATCCTTGATTTGTGAACTTGTTTCACCTTTTATTTTCTCTCATAATCTAATGAAATTTGAATCAAAGTGCTGATATTAGTATGTTCCTGCTCATTGAGAGTTAATTTCTCATAAACTCAATGTGTAAATATTGGGCTGTGGATTACACAGTTTGAAACTCATGTGTTTCATGGTATTTGATGAAAACTAGTCAGGCATTGATTTTTTGTTGTCACTGTCTTTGTTGTGAAAGTTAGATTAGGTTATAGTTTTGGGCAGCTGGTAGAAATACAAGAAAGTGCTTCTAAAACTCCTGAGAAATTGATAATGTTTTGAATTATTAAATTGGAATTGATGATTCCAGCATCAGAAGTGAAATTGAAAAATCATCTGAGACTGAGTCCATATCTGACTCAGAGTTTTATTGATTGTGGAAGGGCTGAATACATTTTGATATTTTTAATAGCACTTCTGCTAGACATAGATACAAATGAGAGGCCAGTCAGAGAACTCATTGGAGAAGTGGAAGATTTTTGAGACACCCTAGATTCAAGGACTGATGGAATCATGTCTTTTTTCTGAACAATCCAATTTTTCTACCTGATCTTGTTGGTATGGCTAAATCTTTATTTTGATGCGATTGAGAATAGGATGCAAGTTAGGCTTTCAAGCTTGAATTTTTTACTTCTTTTGATGAAACGAGGCTTCAAATTCATGAATATGGAATTTAGAATTTGTTACAGCAAGGTCAATGATGTGCTTTAGAAGAAAAATGTGCCATAAGGAAGTATGATTGGCTCACTCATGGAGTAGGTGCAATATAAACTATTAGCATGTGTTCTACATTGGATGAGTAATTGAGATGAGAAGGTTTTAAACACATTTTTCTAGCCCCCTCAATTTGTTAGTTTACCAGTAATATTGAACTGTTTGAGTGTGATAGTTTTTACCAGTGATAGTTAACAATTGCACTGATGTATTGATGGGAGTGATAGTTGACTATGTATCACCCATAATAATGGTGATAGTTAACCAACCCTGGAAGACAATGGATTAGTGATAATTTCTACTTAATTCCTTTGTGAAGGTTTATTGAAAAAATATTGCTAATCCAGTGTCTTCCAGGTACTATCTACCAGCCTTCAAAAATATCAGTGCTAAAATCAGGTGTTTATTGACCTCAATATGCTAAGCAGATAAGGTCATTTCAATTTTATTTCAATATATATACTTAATATTTTTAACATTTAAGGAATTCAAAAATGTAACCTGGCAAAATCATTCATAGGTACTTCTAAGAACAAAATGAACAATTAACACTTCAACTTAATAATTCTTTCATTTCAACTCCATAATATTACAGGTTTTACCACATCATGTGAACTATTGGTATTAATTCTGATGAATTTTGCAGAATTTGATCCTTTGAATGTTGCAAGTAGGTTGGTGATCGTTTATTTTCATTTGTCATTGTTTGGATTTTGTGAACATTTGAATTCAAAAAAGTTTTTACATTTGTCACAAATTAGCAAGGAGGCTGTTGCAGTGATAATTGATGATTTTGCCTTGTGTATAGTTCTACAAATGATCACATACAAACAAGCAAACAGAGTATATTCGTCAAAACCTTTGAGCATTGCAATTAACATGATAATTTTGGGAAAACCTGTTATACAATGATTTCACTCTCTGTGACAACTCATTAGCCCAGAAATCAACTTTCAGTAAAATCAACCAAGTGGTTAATTTGAATTCTTTGTGGACATATTGACATCAATAAATTATATTAAGGTTGATATGCTCAACTTTTGGACTATTATTTTTAGCAATAATCACTACTTTGAATCACAGTAATGGGTTTCTATGTGGAAAATGTATATCTCACCAAACACCAAACAGGTTG
>JALLPE010000141.1:0-23076 GCA_036940025.1 Conticribra weissflogii
AAAAATTAGAAAAATTAGAAAAATAGAAAAATTAGAAAAATTAGAAAAATTAGAAAAAATAGAAAAATTAGAAAAATGTGAAAATGACTTTCATTTGAGGCTTAAAAACTGATAACATCCTTCTCATCAAAGGAAAAAACTAGTTTGGTCATTCCATGATGCCAAATCTGGTTCCACTTTGATGTTATCTATCTTGAATGGTAAAAGGATTCAGTGCTCACAATTGAAGCTGTTACAATTATTAGTTTATTGCTATAAGGCCATGTCAAAAAAATTAGTAAAATTGGATGATCATGAGATTATGATACATCAAAGTTTACTTTGATTATAATGTTTCAGACGCCAAATCTGGCTTTTGTTGCATTGTGTTATTTGCATTCAAACCATGAGCAAAATCATTTTTGGACATGGTTTGTGCCTTGTCGCATGAGCATTACAATCTAAAACAATTTTTGCATCAGGGTGTTGCACATTTTATCCTCTGATTTAGATCTGATACTGTTGACTGTGTTTTATCTATTTGTCCCAGCTCAAATGCTATCATGTTCTTTCAAAATAATTTCAACTGATGATCTTATTTTTGCCCTATCCACTATTTCCTTAGTCATTCCATCACTGTTCAGATTGTTGTTCAGCATTCAATTTGATAGTTTGCAATGAAAATGTATTTGAGGATCAGCTTTCTTTTTCAAATGCAATTTCTTATATATGCTGAATTTTACTCAGCTTCTTCAAGGATAAATGTGAATTGTCACTTCATCCACCATTTGGTCATCCAAATGACAGTCAATGCAATATTGGCAATTATTAGTGTCATCAACTCAGTGTTCTCCATGGTTGTGTTGGGAATTTGGCTTGGTGTATTTGGAGCAGATTGTTGTTCTTGCCCCATCTGATATCATCACTTTTCAACTAGTTTCACAGCCTTCAACATCTGAAACAATTACATGAAATGAAATAGTCATTGCATACTTATCCTCTTTCTGGCAGTGTATTAAAAACTTAACTCCATCAACAACCTGCTCCAAAGTATTGCAGTAGCCACTTTCCTTATCAGCAAAGTACTCATCAATTTACTTGCCAGGAACTAACACCAACCATCCATGACCCCTTTGTTTGTCCAAATTCTGGCTGTACAATACACTGGGAATTGATTAATTGGACGATTCTCAGGGAATTGCTTCAATGAAGGGCAAAGGCAACAAAGCGCTTCACAAAGAGGGATTTGGAGAAAAGTGAGGTGTTTAATTTAATTTTGAATCTATCGAAGTTTAAAAATAGAAACGTATTTAAAAACGTAAATAAAAAAAGGTAGCTTTGGGAATAATATTCCCACACCAGGCGAGCAAATTCGAAATTTCGAGGTGGCAAATGCGAAAAGCAGAGATTTGCAAAAGTGAGCTGACTGGACGCCTGGGCGGTGAGAGCCAGCAAGCCACGAGCCATCCCCCATCAGCCGTCATGTCCTTTACGTCATTGGCAGATGGGCGCGCCAGGAGTTTTGCTCCTGAGTTGCAAGCTTTTGCCAACTAAAGGTGTGCAAAGGGGAATCCAGTAGGATAACACTACTAGCTCCCCAAAATTACCTTTCGTAGCCAGCTTGCATCGAATTGGCCACCCCAACACTTTCTCTTTTCCCTCTCGCTCGGTCCTCAGTGCCACTGTAATAAAGTAAGTTTTGTCAAACATTGAAATTCATGAATGAATATAAATAAATAATACGGTATACTCCATAGGTGGTTGCACAGTTGTAATATATTTTTGAAAAAAATGACTTTCCGTCAAAACCTTTTACTTACTCTAGAGAGATAGAGAGGTACCATCTACACTACCAACGTTGATATTTCACGAATAGTGCGGTTCTCGACGAAAAAGGACCATGACACAACTTTTCATCCTCCCGGCTAGCGCCCCGTTTGTGGGTCCGTGAAGCCTCGCATGCGAAACGTATTCGGGGCTGTAGCATTGAAAACCGAGTACGTTGGAATCGTTCTTCCAACGGGAACATCGTTTCACGGCCAGTGGTTTTTACTATTGCCCTCGATCATCTCAAGTTGTGTTGTATTGTGCGAGTAGAAGACTACGGGAGCATTCTTTTTACAGACCGAATCGATGGTACGACATAGCAGCCCCAAGAATAATTCCCAAGCAGCCTCAACAACTCCGTTTTGGTTAGATACGTAGAATCATCTCATTTAATATATTATAAAATATATTAAATGTTATGTATATTGTATTACACGATGAATATGACTCCAAAAAATACAACATAACAACATAAGATAACAACATATAATATATGCTGAGATATTGCTAAGAAATCACGATTTGAGACCGTAACCATGACGATCGTGACAATGATTTTCTTTCGATAAAATGATAGTAAACACCACACACACCATAGGATCAAATGACAATGTTTTTCGACACCTGAAATAGACCCAACATCCGCCAAAAGTCCAAGAACGAAGAATCATCACTGACAGAGCGTTATTTAGAATACCATCGAAGAAACGACACAACATACAACAATGAAGAAAAAAGGCCCTTCCCCCAATCTCCTCCTTCTCGTCGTCGCCGTCGTCCTCCCTCTCCCTCTCCCGTCCGGCCGCACCACCGCCCTCTCCTACCAAGCCTACAACCTCCGCCCCAAACCGGACCTGCAACACGAACTCGCCCACCTCGCCTCCAACGAATTCTCCCCCCCTCTGTCCTTCGCCACCCTCGACCCGAAAAGTATCCACGACCACGACCACGACGATGACCCTTCCGACGACCCTCACGACGACCACAACCTCCTCCGCCGGCGCCTCCGCTCCCTCGTCCAATGCTCCTCCCCCCTCGTCGAATGGTCCACCTCCCTCATCCAGCAAATGGGCTACTCCACCTACAAAGAACTCTTCGACAACCAAATCCTCCAAATGCCCTACATCTACAAACACTACATCGACAAAGACCCCTCCGGCGAATCCTTCGGCGACGGCACCCACGACGCCGAACTCCTCGAACGACACCGCCGCACCACCGCCTTCTGGGCGGAAGCCGACCTCGACGACTCCATCTCCGTCGACGACGTCCTCCTGCTCAGCATGCACGGCCAAGACCTCCTCGATCTCGACAAACTCGTCCCGACCGTCATGCGCATGTTCGACTTCGACGACGCCGCCGACGTCGTCTCCTTCGCCTCGACGATTCGAGATTTCGTCGCCGCCCTGCCCGAAGGGGGGGCCAATCCCCTCTTGACCATGAATGCCATCGCCACGAGGGCGGCACGGAGGAGGGACCTCCCCCTCGATGGGATACGCGATTCCATCATCGTCGGAGACGGAGTCTTGAGGTTTTTGGAAGATGCGGGTCTCACGTCGTCGGGACCGGATTTCGTCCACGCGCACGAATTCGGACATCACGTCCAATTCGAGATGGATATGAAGATTTCGTCGCAGTACGTCGGGATTTACGGGTACGAAGACGATTCGAGGAGGAGGGAGATGATGGCCGATGCGATCGCGGCGTATTTTCTGGCGCACGATCGGGGGGGGGACATGACGAAGGAGGAGATCGAGGAGTTCGTGGAGACGTCGTACGCGACGGGGGATTGTAGCGTGATGGACGAGGATCATCATGGGACGCCGGAGCAGAGGAAGTGTGCGGCGGCGTGGGGGGCGTCGTTGGCGGTGTCGGACGAGGAAGGGTTGGTGGATCCGGAGATGTTTGCGAGGAGGTTCGATGAGGAGTATGGGAGGATATTGGCGTTGGATGGAGTGGATTGCACGTTGGTGGTGGAGGAGGAGGAGGAGGAGCTTGACGTGGTGGACGAACAACAAGAAGAAGCAGTCGTGGGAGAGGAGGGAGAGGTGTCTGGTGGAGCGAATGACGGAACCGGAACGGGTGTGGACATTCCGTATTTTCAGCCGCCGGAGATTACCCTCAACATTGATATTCCCGATGCCGGCAACGGTGGAGTGCAGGTGATCCATCGACCCGAAATCAACCTGGGGTTGAATCTGCCCGAAGAAGAATCCCAATCGGACGAGCAAGAGTGGGAAGAAGATGAAGAAGAAGCACTGCCAGAGGCGGCGGAGTCAGGGCCGTATATTCCACCGCAGCTCGACGAACAACAACCCCCCGTCGAGCCTCAAGAACAAATCTACGTTCCGCCCGTTGTTGACGTTCCTCAGGTTCCAGCAGTCCTTCCGACGCAAGGGCAGCCAGCCTATCCAACGCAAGATGAAGAATCGATACAGCAAGCACTGCCGACAACGACAACGTCAACGACGCAAGCAATCCCAGCAACAACAGAATCGACTTCCACATCCACGGCGCCACATCCGCAATCCTACGATGACGCTCACGATACCATCGAGAACGATCCTCTCTCCCCGCCCACTGAACCGCAACGACAAGGACCCGAAGACGGCGGCGACAATCACAATGTCGGCACCCTATCGGATTCCTATCTTCGAAATCGAGGCTCTCCCTCCCTCAGTCAATCCAATCTCGACTACTCCCCTCCCCACCTCGAAACGAGCACGAACGACGGAACGATCGGCGGCGACGGCGATGGCCCCATCGTCGTCAAGACCATTGGACCCCCGGAACAAACGAGGAGTTTCAATAGGATGTCCGGAACCGACGGATTTTCGTCGCAGGATTGCAGTTTGCCGTGGGTGTATTGCTCTCCGGAGATGGAGGAGATGGCGGCCAAGAATGGCGGGGGCGGTGGGAGGAATGAAGGGTCGTCTTGGGTTGCGTTCGGTGCCGTGGTGGGTGTGATGGCGTCGTTGTGTTAGACACGTTTGGATTGGGATGTGCTAGGTATTGTACTCGCGGAGGAGGAGGATGATTGTACATAGTTTTTTTATAGAAGATTGTAGATCCTTTCGGTAATGTGGAATAATAATAGAGTAAATTCATTTTCGAGACCACGACGGATGTTTTCACAGTTGTCAAAATCATGTCGTGTCCTCTCTATTGCATCTGTTGCTGTGCCATGTCATCATTTTTATCTCATAATGTGTATATTATGTCGCATGTACCCAAATTCTAGAACGAATCACGCACAAGTGCAAAGTGCAAGTCGACGACACAGGAATCGAACAAAAAAAATAGAATGATCAAGACGAAATAATGCGTTGCGGATTTCTTCAAGGGAGAGAAAAGGTAATTAAACTTCCAAATGGAAATTATTTCAAAGGGTACTTTACTATTTGTAAAGTTTTGCGAAGAAAACACAACCAAAGGAATCGCTTTACAGACTGGAGGTTTTGCTCTGCGTTCTGAGGTCATAATCAATGGATCATGTTATTATTCTTACATTGGTCACAAAACGGAACAAGTTTGCACCATGAAAAAGTCTTGAAATTATATTATTGCAAAATATCTGAAAGAGTAAACACAGTCATATTCATCAAGATATCTCATCGCCACCAAACTCGTCGAATTCATCATTGATATCCTCCTCCTGAAAATCGAAGCAGAAAAAAACAAATTACGATAATCATCATTGAACGAGAACTTGAACAATGTCGCAACATTTTCTCTGCGCAGACTGCAAAATTCTGTCAACTCACCCAATATTGCGCATCATCAATGGACGAAGTCCTCGATTCCAATGGCGAATACTTCGCAAATTCCATTGCCGCCAACGGCCGTGGCAGCCACGCTATTGATGCATGAAGTAAGATGACAAAGACGTATACGTCACCCAGGACGTAACCCACCCATGCCCATGAATCCTGCTGCCACTGCGGGTGCATTCCATCGTTTTCCAACAAAGTAGCAAAGACGGCGATATCGGAGCAATCAGAAAGGGGAACGCAGCGCCCGGTCAGAACACACGGCCATATTGTCCATACGATAACCGAAATTCCTCGCCGATGACATTGTTCCCATTCCGTCGAGTCCCATGGTCGATTGAAGCACTCACCTCCGCATTCCACAACACCCCGACGACGAAAATCACCGGATAAATCGCCACGACCGCGCACATCTTCCTGTACATACTCCTCTTCGCCACCAACGCCCCCCCCGCCGCCATCACCGTCTCGTTACTCGCCCCGACCATCAACGTCCTCAAATGCCTCAAACTCCTCCGAACGTTGAACAACAGAAACGCCACCCACGTCCCTCCCAAAACGATACTCACGGCCAAACGGGCCGTCCGCGACAGAAACGCATACGACGCGAAGAACACCGCCCATCCCGTCCCCAAAGCGTACAAAGCCCGTTTGGTATCCGGTCGTATGGTGCTCTGAATCAACCACGTCCCGTCCGTGGCGAGCATGACGACCGCCTGACACGACAAAAAGGTGACGAAGTGGACCAAGGCCACGAGGGCCGAGAAGGGAGTCCACGACGCCAACGCCGCCATGGTCCCCCCGTACAATATGTCGATGTCGACGACGGCCACGTTGAGATGGAGGTAATACGCGAATGCCACGGCGGTGAACGCCAATTGGAGGAGGACCAAGGAGTAAATGGCGCGTTGCAGCCCCAACAGGGGAGGGGCGTGCACCGTCACTGCGGCGATGGGGGTTCCGCTCGTTCCGTCGTCGGTTCTTCCGACGGCCCTTCGGCGGGGTTTGGCGCCGCAGGCGTTCATCAGGGTCCCGTCCTTCGATTTGTAATACGTCCCCCATCGACGACATCCCACGATGCCCTTGGAACGACGAAACCAAATGAGACCGAGGACGGCGTAGAGTCCCAGCATGAGGCCGTAGAAGGGGACGATTCCCATCATGCTCAGGGGGAGTTCGCCGAATTTGGATACGAATTTGAATTGGACTCGTTGGAGATGGGCTCGTGTGGGTTGTATGACTCGGCGGGCGGGCGCATTCGTGTCGTCGCCGGAGCGGATTTGGGCGGCGCAGTTGGAGAGGACGACCATGTGGCGTCCGCGTTCGACGGGGCGGAATCGGGCGGATATCACTACAGCTTCCGGATCGGAGGAGGTGCCCTCGCGGGATTTGGATGCGGTAATGGAGAGAGGTGCCGATAATTTTTGATTTCGGCCGGTGCGCGGGACCATGTGTCGTACGTCCATCGGCGAACATTGTCGGAGGACGTTGTCTCTTTCGGTGGCGTCGAGAGAAGATTCCGATTGAGTCATCATGTATTGATAGCAGCACAGTCCCTTTCCGTCTTGAAGGAAGTCGAGATAGGGAATGTATGCCGATTGTTCGTCTTCGTCGATATCCTTCCTGCTTTTGGGGGCATCGAGGGAGACGAGGTAGATTTGGATGTGGTAAAATTCGTTGAGCGGCTCTTTGTCGTTTTTCGGTTTTTGCGAGTGGATCTCATCTTTCGTCGTCGCTACCTCTGTTTGCTGTGATTTTTCTTCCGCGGTTTTGTCGTCGTAGTCATTCTTTGTTGCAACATCCATTTCCCCGTCATTATGAATGCCCTCTCTCCCTTCGCCCTCTTCCTCCCCGGATAATGCTCTCGCATAACCAGACGATGAACTCTCCAAAGTAAAACTGACCCCCGAAATAGTGACATCGACGTACCCGTGTTCGTCCATGACGATGGCATCGTAATCATTCACCTCTTCCTCGGTTTGGGGACATGGACCCAGAACGGCATCCTCGCTTGGTACTCCGGCCGCGCAGAGGGTTTGCGGGGCCAGCAGGGACCAGGGGTGTTTGGATTCGTATTTGAAGGCTTGGCACGACGGGAGGAGGAGGATTATTATCAGGAGAGATGGAGCGAGAAGGATGGAGTTGCGGTTGTTGTTGTTGTCATCGCGGGATTGCGATGGCAGTGACCTTGTTTGTTTCGGTGGGAGTTTTCGCGGTATCGGTTTGGGAGACCGTGTCGAATTGTTCTCGTTACTCGGCCGGCTCGAAATACGTTTGTGCGGTTCGGGCGTTTGGTTGGAGTTGCTGCCGACGAATAACTTTTCGTGGATGGATGTCATGGCAAGAAAACTAATGAAATATAGTAATTGATGAAAACTTTCCGATATATGTATATATGTTATGTTGTCGGAAAAATTCGGGTGGCTAACCCGATCGAATAAATTATTTGTTCAGAGTGCTAGCGTCTCGTGGTGGCTACATCTGTTGACGTTGCTGCTTGTGTTTTCGTGATGGTTCATGGAGCAGCCGTCGTGATATTATAGATGGCTGGTCTCATTCAAAAAAAGGCTCGATGTGATTTCGGATTGGCATTGCCGATTAGGGTGTCTGCAGTCCGCACAAACACCAAATAATTTGATAAAAGCAGTCGACGATTCCTAAGAAACATGCTGGTGGCCACATAAGTAGTATGTTATAATTTTTTTCTCAAAAAATCACGAACGTTGAGATGTTGTGGTACTAGAGAATACTAAGTTCCTATCTTCATCCAACTTGAATATTTTTCTGGGCATGAATTGGGGTTATGTCATCCTCCCCCCCTCCTAAAATAATGTGTAACAGTTATTTCATGCAAACCAACAATACCAATAACAATAGCATATTCAAAGAGTCCTACTCTTTCATCTTGTCACAATTTTTATTTGTCATCATCATTCTTGATTTATCAACTGAGAATGAATATCATGTCTGATTCCAACCAATCATCAAATACCAGTGGAAACCTAATCTGTCCTATTGCTCAGCATTTCAAGTGTACTGACACCTGACACTGATCAGCCTCAAAGCAGCATGAATTCCCTCAAAGTATGGGTGTCCCATCACATTAGAGCCCCTTGTTGTTGGTGCAATGTTCATGGATTATGAGCAGGTGCTTGAGTACAGTGCTTTGTAGAGACAAAACATAGCTACCACCAGAAAAAGAAGAGCATTTGGAAATGTTGTCCATCCATTCTTGGAACAATATGTGTTAAGAATTGATGCTCATACATAATCACATTCGTTACGTCAGACAAGAAATACTGTCAATAAGCAATGAGGAGATACAGCGTAGGGGGCTGGGTGCTTGTGACTCCAATCCTCTTATCAGCAAAGCTAGAGCAGCATAAAATATGAACATGTAATGCATCTTTGTTGGCAAATTTTTATTGATATAATGGGAATTCTCACTCTCATACCTTTGCAATGGATATTGTAATTTTACACATCAACACATTGATGAAGTATTTGTTGCAGGCTCTGATGATGATGATTGCTCTGATGTAAAAGCCAAAATTTTTAGCCCCTGATATCCCATGAATAATAGGTATTTACTCATACAGGAGCAAATGATGATAATGAATCCAGTGAATCTGCAACAACAGCAGAACAGATGCAAATGGGATTGGCTCTGAATGAAACATTTGTCCTTATACTGCTATGTATGCAGATTTGAGGGGTTCCTCAAATGCAATCAAATCTAAGACCTTTGTCTGGGGGGTTGAACACTTAAGGAATGAATACATAGTCAAAATCACATGAAATTGAATTCAGAGATATTTTTCAATTCACAAGGTGCATTGGATAATGGAGTAATTTCAGCAATGGGACACAATCATAGATCAAGTTGGTTGACTCAAAATGCAAACGCTTTCTTTGCACTTGGAGGAATGTCCTCCAATATATATATCAAGTGGGCGCAGAAATGTGCCCAAGTCATTTACAACATGCACCATTCAAATGATGAGGGGAAGATTATGAAGACATTCCTCATTGGGCAAGTGTTCTTTCCCCATACTTTGATGCATTGAATGATCAAGAGACACAAATTCAAATCATTGCATGCTAGAAACGAGAGACGCTGTATTGTTGTTAGGTAGGCGCGCCGGGAGGCAAGCACCGCATGGAGCTCATGGAAATAATGGTACCTGAAACAAAGTTGCTTTGTGGACATGTTTCCTTACTCTACAATAATAGTACGCTCTATCTACAATACAAAATACTGTACTCTATGTATGTAAAAAACACAATAAAATACAATGTTATGCCCAGCAGCCCATCGACAATAACTTTTCGACAATCACGACAACAACAAATACATCATGTCCATCCTCAACCTCCGCGGAGCTCCCTCCCTAGGAGCCGATTCCTCCAACCTCGACACCATCATCCACGACCTCCCCCGCACGGGATCCGGTCACAGCCATCACGGCCACTCATCCCTCACCTCTTCCTTCGTCCACGGCGATCGCGATGGGTACAGACGAAAAGGTCACGGAAACCGCGGTCATAATCATCATCATCATGTCGGGCATTATGGACATCACGGGGGCAACGGCAACAACAACAACGACAACAACATTCACAAATTTCTTCCGAGCCATCATCACCACATGGCCGGTGAGGTCATCGGCTCCTCCTTGAATTCGTCCACGGCCCATACGCATTTCGTCACGAATGCTAATAGCGGCAGCAGTACGTCCACGGGCAATGTGTTCTCCTCTTTCCGTCGTCAAAGGGCACGAACCGTGTCTCACGATTACATTTTCAGACATTCCGCTTCTGGTGACATGAACGTTTCTTCGACTTCCGCACCCGGCATGCGTCCATCGTCAACTCCATTGCCATTGCCTCCACCGTCGCCCTCTCCGACGAGCAGCGGGAGATTCCGTAAATTTCGCGCGGCCACCTGGGATAGCGCCGGTGTGGGCCTCGGGAAATTGAGCTTGAGTCCGCTATCGCGGCTTTCAAGCGATCGGAGCGACAGGAGTGGGTTTTCGGATAATAACTCAAAGGTTAATGATGATACGAGTATCGCTGCTGGGGTCGGTTCGGGAACAAATGCGGACTTGGAAAAAGATGCTGTCAACTCTTGTGATCAGGGGCTGATTTCGGAACATGATGTTTATTTTGAGGATTCTTCATATGACAGTGAATTGTCCTCCAAACTGATAGAAAATGATGACGGCAATGATAGAATGAATGAGGGGAATGATGGCATGGATGACCGGTTTGCAGGTAGAATTGATTTGCCACCGAGACTTCCAGTGTCCACGGTGGAATGCAAGACAGGCATAGAGGAGTCCAATCAATCTTCTATTCTTGAGGGAATGAAAGACGACGAAAACATGGAACAAGAAAAAAACAAATTCCAATCTGCAATCCGATCACAGATTCGCGCTCATCAAAATGCCGCAACCAATACCAATCACGACAACTTATCCCATAGCTACAACCATTGCGTCCCCCAGTTATCAGCCACAAGCGAACACTCTGAAAATACCACAAATACCAATAAGTCCTCTAAGCGTGAAGTCAAATTCTCCAACAGAATCACCGAGTATAGCATCACCGACACTTCCAACCTCGAATCCCAATCCATCGTCACCACATTTCCAATCGAAGAAGAAGATCCCGACTACGTCCACAACGACGCCAACATCACCCATCCCGACCCGGAACGCCGCCACGCCATACACCGCGATCCTCTCACCTCCTCCAAAGTCCTCTCAATAGAATCCTCCGCTCTGTCTCTCGAGAAGGAATTGGCGAGAGAACGTCGCCAACGGTATTCGCAGTACGATTCATCTTACAACGATCGTCACGACTTTTTTACCAAATTGAATCCCTTTCGGAATCTTTCCTGGTCGTTGGTAGGGAGTTATATAGTCAGAACGGCACCGTGTTTTTGGTGCATGAGGAAGCTGTCCATTTCAGCGACAGATCGCGAGATTTTATTGAGGTTAAATGGTTTGTGTTCCTTTTTTTGCGTGGTACAGATTGCTTTGGGGTTATTCTTGTTCTCTACCTCGGTTATGGGGGTGGTGCAAGAAAGAGATGATGCTGTGGAGGAAGCGGCGTTGGCCGATGATGGAAATGCCCCAAAATCAAAACAATCAGAGCTAGAAAATGAAGAAGACTTGACCAACTTGATCTTGATATCTCCCGATCTGTGGAATTTGAAATTGTTCGTCTACATGCTCTCAATCGTCAATGTCGTACTATTGATAGCTTCGGTATTGTCACAGAGAGTCATTCGGGAAGTTAATTTGGTCGGATCAGTTAGATTTATGTGGTCATTGTTTTGGTTGTTGCCGATACAGATTTTTTTGATGATTGGGTTGTTTGATTATTATAGGGTGATGGAGGTTTGGATCAAGCATTTTTGGGGAGATGCTTCTATGGCTTATTTGAGGGGGTTGTTTTGTAAGTTCGTTTTGTAACTGTTGTTATGTTTCTTATGTTTTGCTTCATTTGATATATGGATGGCGATGAATGGTTCTTTTCCATTGTTTCTTGATGAAAGAATCGATTCATTCGTATGTGATGTTGCGTTGTAACACTGTTTTCATCACTTTCACGACGAAGGCGAGGAAGGAACGGAAAATGACCAATGCATTGTCCCAATCGGGGGAGGAGAAGACTATAAAAATGAAAAAGCATGGTGTCTCGCGAAATATAATTCAACCAGGTGCGAGAACATTCGAAATGAGGCCCAGTACGAATGCACAGTGGCCAGTTACATATTCTTCACGTCTAACGGCGTCTGGGCACTCATCCTCGTATTCTTGATTTGGGTCACCCTGAGCGTCTTGCAAGCCATCATCACCATGCCCATCGTCCAACGATCCAAAGAGTCCAACATCCCCGTCTGGCTCACACTCCCCATAGTAGGGTGTTTTGGCCTCGGCTACATCCTCCTCTACACGCCTCGATCCATGACCGTCAAAGAAAGCAGTCAGGACCTGTACTGGATAGGACTCTGCTACTTCGTATCTGGCGGGGCATTCGCACTCGCCGCGGTTGTGGGATGTTTCCTAAAATTTTATTCCGTACTCAATCGACGTGAGAAGAAGTTCAAACAGGGCTTTGTGGTGTTTTTCATCGTGACACTCGTCCTCACGATTTTTGCCGTCGCTACGATTTTCACGACGAGTTTGATTTATGCGTTGAATATTGTGGATATATCTTTGGATAGTTACCAGTCCATTGCGTGCATGTTGGACTTTGGTGGGAGTTGTACGGGGTGCGATTCAGATAAGGTTCACAAGATGTGTCCGGAATGGTGAGTCACTGGATGATAGCACTCAAGGGTCGGCTTGCGTAGGTTTTGGTTGTCTGATTGGATCACTATTCGCGACTCGTTAATTATTACAACATGATCCTTGTCAGCATTTTCTTTCTGACCTCTTCCCGAATCGTATTTACTTATTGTATTCAGGTCGGAAGATGACGTAAAAACAGTTTTGAAAACGATCATGAAACAAAGCGCTTCGGTGGCAGCAATATTCTTGGTTTATGCATTCATCACTCTGCGCTATGGATTCCTGTTGTTTCGCCATGTGAGCAATTATCACATTGAATATGTTTAATAGATAGAATGGTGTATTAATTGCATTATGGCATAACAATTTCGGTCCTACCTAGATCTTTTTGTGTAAGAATGAAAAAATTCTTTCAATGATTGTTGTAATCATTACACGCTTACTTTTTTACGCTATCATCACCTTTGAAGGATGTGCGTTATGACATCAGGCAACTCGTCCAACTTGCCAATTTTTGCGCTCACATGTTGCCGTGCCATCTCATCCATCTTAGCACGTTTTTCCAATTCTTCGTTGGTCGCCGTCGACCAACTAGGCACGACGTCACCACCATCATCTTGTAACGACTCTTCAATCAACCAAGAGAAATGGATCCAATTCAAGACAATGTCATCGTCTTCATCTTGTGTACGCGCGCTACCGCCAACACCGCCATTCTTCGTCCCCACCATTACCAATTCACGATATCTCCGCAGAGCCGCCTCATAAATCCCCCTATCCGGTTTCCTCCTCGGAAACACTCCCTCATCCTCTCCACTAATACAGAAATCAAAGTACGAAGAAATGGAAGGCATATCGAAGGGATTTCCTCTACCGTTTGTGATGGCTCCGATGATCACGTCACCGGACGCTTCTGCTTCTTCACCTGTTGTTTTGAAATTGTAATCATTATCATCCTCATCATTTCTATTGTTGACGTCATTTTGCACGCTACCATCATGATTGTGAGTGGTGCGCATCATTCGTATCTGTCTCAACATTTGAACAGCGGAGGGAAATAAACTACGGTTGGCACTGGCGTGCCGTTCCGAGAGCCACGTATCGAAAACGTGATTGACTACCGATTCGTGGATTGTGCTTTTTCCCAATCTCACTGCTGCTGCCGACGATGAACAAGATCCCGTCAGAAAATAACATTCCAACACCCTCCTTATAGACGCTTTTCTCAAATCGGTGTACGTCATGACCCCCCCTCCTCTTTGTAAATCGCGCAACTCCCGCCGAATCATTTTGGATGCGACAACCACATCTTCATTCCTCACATCGGTATATCCCAGTCGATGCATCGCTCGGACCATGGCATCGTTGGCATCGTCAAGGACCGGTTGGATTGGGAAGAGGGTGTCGTCGAGGTCGAAAGTCAGAAGGTGCAACTGTTGTTGTTGTTGCTGCTGCTGCTGCTGTTCAGAGGAGGGGGGAGGAGAACGTTTCCGCTGTGCTTTCGTTTTCGTGGATATTCTGGACGAATCTTCGTTATGAGAGCTATGGGAGCGAACTCGGAAAAGTCTTGCACGATGCCTAGGAGGAGGAGGATGGCAATTACGATGACAATGACCTGGCTTTGTCGAGATTGATACCGATTGCGATGATGATGGACTAATTTCAGAAAACGTTAGAGATGCCGAAGATGACACAAATGCCAAGCGGGTGACGGCATCGGCGTCGGCTGGATGCACGACAAAATTGATAGAAGCGAGAAGAAAAGTTGTTGTTCTGACGATTGGACTGCTGACTCGAACCATGTTTTCTGGAAGATTAATGCTGACAAGGAGATTAGCGTCATTGATTCATGGTTTGGATGAGTTGTTTCTCGTCCTAAGAGAGTCCCGGGGTCAGAGTCCTGGGTAGTTCGAGCTCAGATAGAATATGTGGTTGGAGGGTGCAGTCGTGGATAAGTCAGTTCCGCCAACACAGGGGGCTTCGGTTGTGTTTGTGTGTCTTGTAATAATATCCTAGGTAGTATGGGACTAGAATTCTATCATACCCTCCTCTATGGAAGTAACTGATATCCTTTTTTTTAGTAGGATGGATATAATATATTATTCGTGAACTTCTTTTCTATTCATTTTGTGTCATATCAACGCCACGCACGCAAGAAGATACTGCATGAACACGTATCACTTCTAAACCGTTCGATAGAGATCCTGGAAAAATCTTACTCAACTACGACGTCAGTTTGTATTTCTCAGTCTACTCTGGTACTTTTAAACGTGAAAGATCTAGAGACCCCCGCATTCAAGCAGTCGCGACTTCTCTGCCAACACAAAGATCCACATCATCATCAAATAATTTGATATATATCATAATGGATCATGGACACATTATTCGGTAAAGTACGTACCATAGCAATATGGTATATGGTTGCACTCTGAATCAAGCGACACTGATCTCATAAAATTTGGAGTTGTAGCTATCATAAATAATAAAGTAATAATAAAACCATCTGCCGTTCGCATCATATTATCCTCGATATCCATAATACCACAGAAGTCAAGTCAACTGCATCGCGCAAGTCAATCAGAACCTTCACTTAAGAATAAAGCCGTCAGCAATTTCAATATGATAATGCATCCAAAAGCCAAAACCAGCGCTATCATGGCGTTAACCCTCACCACCGCGGCCACAAACGCATTCCTCTCCACCACGAATACAAATTCCAAGGTCAAACTGCCTATCACCGGATTCGGAAACACACATATCCTCCCACCCTTTCAAACAGTATCTACTCCTGCCACAACCAGACTCTACAACGCCGAAGACGACGACGCACAAGACAGCGAAATCGAACGTCTCAAACGAATGGCCGCCAAACTTCGCTCCGAAGCCGCCGCTTTGGAAGCCGATAAGGCGAAAAAGTTGGCAGAGGCTGCTGAGAATGCGTTTCGGAAATTCGACGCTAATTCCGATGGGGAGGTGACGGTGGAGGAGTTGAAAGCCGGTTTGGAGAAGGCTTTGAAGGTGAGTCACCGAGTTGTGTGATAAGGAAGTGCACCGTGCACCATGAGCCATGAGTTGTCTTTCGTGATATCCTACTTCATTCAGTATTTGAAACACGTCTTTTGATTTTTATACAATCTCCGAAAATGACACTAATCCTCCTTCTTGTTCATAAACGACACCACCATAACCCTAACGAAAGACCGAAATATCCGAAAAACGAGTCAAAGAACTAATGGAAGTCTTCGACAAATCCGGAGATGGAGCCCTCCAAATCGACGAATTCGCCACGGTGGATAAATTCCGCAACCAGCTTGAGAACCTCGCCCGCGAAGAAAAACGTCTCGCCGCCGAAGCCGAAAAGGAAGCCAAACTCGAAAAGGAGAAAGCTCTCCTCGCCGAAGCCCGAATGAACTTTCTAAACGAAAAGGAACCGACCGGTACGGATAAGTTGGTTTCGATTCTGCCGTACTTGTTTCCCCTCATGGATGGTCTTCAATACGGGAGGTTTCTCTTGGGGGCAGACGATGCCGGTGCCAATCCGTTGGTCATCGCTTTGGCGGTGTTGTATAGTTTGTATAGGAGCATTCCCTTCTCGGGCTTTGTGGCGTTTTTCGCGTTGAATACCTTGTCTGGGAATCCGTCGATCAATCGATTGGTCAGGTTCAATATGCAGCAAGCTATATTCATCGATATTGCGTTGCTGTTTCCATCGTTGATTTTGGGAGTTGGCGGGTTAGTGTTGGGAAACGTGACGGGTGGGGTGACGCAACTGGCTGGGGAATTGTTTTCGGACGTGATTTTTGGGACATTGGTGTTGACTTTGGGGTATTGTGTTGTGACTTCATTGTTGGGGAAGGAGCCGGACAGTATCCCCATAATATCGGATGCGGTCAAGGATCGTATGCCGACGATTGACATGTTTGATGACAATGGGATGTTCGTGCCGAGGGAGTTTAGAAAGAAAGATGACGACGATGACGACAAAAAATCTGATAAATAACTCCATTTCATAGCTCCGGAGAAGTTCGAACTCAGTTGTTTGGATCGTGTTACTGGATGAGGCTACTCAAATATGCATTGTAATGAGGATATCGTGCGAGATAGTTTTTATCAACTGCCAAGACCGGATATTGAAATTTACATAATGAATATGAAATTAATTGTAAAAAAATGTGATGTGCTCAGAATAGATCATTCCTAATAATTAATCGGAAGGCAGGATGAATGTAGCCAGTCCTTTTTTGTTACCACACCCATAACTCTGATAGTTACATTTATTACTTATTATGACGTCTGAAATAAACTCATCGAGAGCGCTGGCACGTGATTAGTGGGGCATTCAGAGCTGTTGAAGGAGATGATGTGTTGACGACATGCATTGCCTGAGTAAATAAATTTTAGACATATTACTGTTTTTCATTCATATTGCTGTTTCTGTGTCAAAAGATATTATATAAAAGCAAATGAAGATATGTTGTTAAAAGTACAATATGCGTTTTGTCCTCTCCAAAACTAGAGCTAGAGTCATGCACGGACAGCTCTACATTTTGGCCCGACCCTGTCTTTTCGTCCGAATTGGTATTGTAACATATTGTATGGTAACTACCGGTAACATTCTGCTAAGTACCTGTTGTTGGCTTGCTCATTTTGGTCCGTCCGTCGGTCTCGAGGAGGTCAATTACGTCAGTACCTACACAGGTGTCAAAATAACATCACAAAATAATATATTATTTTTCATGACACCTTCTCGCACAAAAAATTAAAATCTTTCGAACTTTTTCAACACAATGACGAAGGCCTTCACACTAATTGCCGCAATTTTAGGCTCCTTTGCCGTCTCCACCCAGGCAAGGAGCCACAAAGCCACATTTTATCCTCAATCTACACTACTGACGCAAAAATCGGGAGAAATATCACTCCGAGATGCCCCCAAATGGACCGCCTCGTGGGAACTTATTCCTCGAGGCGGATCCATCGAAGGAGCTGCAACCGAGGCTGCATCTCCCAGTTTGGCATCTTCTGGCATGGTTGCCGCTCTCATTGATGGTCTATTTCGATTTATGATGGGAGCGAGAGGAGATACACTGATTCTTCTTCTCACGACAGGTGAGTAACATTAACAACAAATAATTGTTTACCATAGAATACTATCATTATGCATGAAACAAGTTTTTTACTTTTAGTGTTACGAGAACACACACTGTCTCATTCTTCATTCAACGCGATATTTACACTGCGTGTCCATAATTTTATCGTATAGCACTTGTCGCTCCCATATGCAAATACCTCGGAATATCAAGCATTTTAGGATTCCTTGCCGCAGGGATGGCACTCGGCCCAAATGGAATTAAAGGCGGACTGATCTCCGACTTACACCGCACAGAAATGCTCGCTGAACTCGGAATAGTCTTCTTCCTCTTCGAAATGGGTCTACATATCAATTTTGACACTTTGATGAGCATGAAAAATGATGTTTTCGGATTAGGATTGGCGCAAGTCCTCCTCACCGCCGGATTGGTCGCCTTGATTGCCTCCATGTGCAACATGTCATCCGCCGCCATGATCGTTCTCGGTGGAGGAATCGCCCTATCGAGTTCGGCATTCGTATTGCAGCTTTTGAAGGATAAGAATCAATTAGAGACGAGACACGGAAAAGCCTCCCTTGGTGTACTCATTCTTCAGGACTTGGCGGTGGTTCCGCTATTGGTGATAACGCCCCTTTTGGCAGGAGAAGGTGGAAGTATGGGCAAGGCATTTGCTTCTGCGGGTGTGGCCTTCGTTATGGCGTTGATGGCTCTTGGGGTTTGTGGAAAATTTATTTTTGATCCTCTTTTTGACGCGGTAGTATCGGCGCATTCTCAAGAGGCATTTGTCGGTTTGATCCTTTGTACTGTTCTTGGTGTATCGTTTCTCACAGAAGGATTAGGGTTGAGTAACACGTTGGGACCGTTTGTCTCGGGAATGATTCTTGCAGCATCGAAGCACAAAGAAAAGATCGAGGCTGAAATATCTCCTTTCCGAGGAGTGTTGGTCGGTCTTTTCTTTTTCAGTGTGGGGTTTGAAATCGACTTGGGACTCATTACGTCTCAATTTGGAAAGATAGCTTCCGTGGTGGTCGGTATCATGGCTTTGAAGGCTGTGATTATCATGGCGTTGTGTCGATTGTTTGGTTTAACTCTCAATGGATCTGTGAGGGCCGGGTTTCTTTTGAGTGAAGTTTCCGAGTTTGCGTTTGTTGCCTTCCGGATGGCAAGGTCCTATGGCATTCTTGATGAAGACACGACCAAACTCATGTTGACTGCCGTTAGTTTGACAATGGCACTTACTCCATTTGCAGAGGAGGCGGGTGCGAAATTTGGTGCCTCTTTGGAGAATAAAAGAGACGATTGATCAGCGAACGCTAATTAGGAAATAGTTGACTAATGAGAGTATTAATTGTGCTCACCAGAATAGGAGAAGGTTTGGATCCTTAAAAGACAGCGCCTTTCTTGGATGTATGTATCAGATCCAAAGGACGTTGTGTTAGAAAAGAGTTTTCGTGTGGCATTACTACTGTTTCTACCATATGATATGTGTCAACTGATAGCTACCTAGGGAGTGTTTTGGGAGTTTCTTTTCTAGAAGTGAATATTTTGGTTAAAAACAAAGCAAAATGAGTGAAAACAATTACCTACACATAATTCATCAGTGACTGGATAATTTTTTATTCGGTACATAGTATATTATCTCAGTCATTTTTTTCCAAGATGTTATAGCCATCTATGTGAATACCTATGTATGGTATTAGAGTTGGCATGAACTCGGAAAATTGGCGGGAAATCATTGTTTTACTATGCATATGATATCCTTTACCCCAAAATTGATTACAGATAGATTCAACACCCTCAGGGTAACCAAATTCGGGATGATTACAGTGTCATTTTTTTGTGCATTTTTACTATTCAAATTGCAATAACACATCTTGCAATGTACATAATTGTTGCAAATCTGCATTGGCTCATCAGTGCCTTCCTTAATTTTTTGCTTCCTTCCATATGCTTCAAGAACAATTGTTGCTGGGTTTGGTTTGTGATAAATGTCATTGTAAATTCCTTTTATACGTAAATCATGTGTCTCACAATCTCATGGATTGGGCTATTAGGGCACTTCACTCTTTCTTAATGGCAAAATTCATCAATTCAATTCCAAGATCAATTGGAAAATTGTGGAAACCATGGTTTCTTTTCCAATTTGGGTGGTTGATATTGCATTTGGCTAGAAACACCACCACTGCAGAAAGAGTGTGAATCTTTCAATCAAAAATGAACAAATACCAATTTTCATTTTATTTTCTGAGAGGGCAGTGAATCCATGATATTATTCTTCCCTTAGTGATTCCAATAATTCAAGTAGAAAATGAAAAAATGAATTATAAAAGATGGTTTAAGATGAAAATATCACAAAATATTGCTGGTAAATTGTTGTTTTTTGTTTTGAGAAATTTTCTTCCCAAATCAGAAACATGATTTCAAAGTATATATATATATGAAAATATGTATTTACTAGAAAAAACTTTAAATTTACTACCTGAAAGAATTTTGATAGAATGTAGATGAAATACCAATGAATTGCAAATACAGATGAAATGAAGATAAAATGCTCACAAAGCCATTATGGCAATCAGGCACACAAATATGAATTACTACAACTAGTCCATGAAATCATGAATAAAGACAGTTTTTCATGTAAAAAAATAGTTAGAAGATACTACATCATGAGGGATTACAAATTCATTTCAACACGGGGAGATTATGGGTATGTAGGCAGTGTGACAAGGATTAGATGATATTACTATATAATACCATGGTACCATAGTTAGCATTAGTTTTCTAACATTAAACAATAACTGTTCTGCAATATTTTGTGATTGAATTTTCATTGGGGTACTATATTTTGTAGTGTGATAGAAGTCTTCCATGTTATTTTTGAAATTAGTATTTTTCACAAGATTAATCAATTTGCCATTTCTTAGATTTTCATTACTATTCATAAATTTTGTATCATTTAATCCAAAAATAAAGCTTTCTTGGATCAAAAAATAGGAAGTCAAAAATACAAAAAAGGAAAATAAAATGTTGTATAATGGTGGTTCTTTTGGTTTATTTTGTCTAGATTTTGAGGATGTAAATGCATTCTGCACATGATTATTGATTATTCTAAACTATTGTTGCCATGATTGACCTTCTCAATTATTGTGAGAATGATGCTTTCATTTTTAGAACAACCTGACAAAATGTATACAATGTTTGTCATTTTACGTTTCTCAATTTTTACTATTGATCATCTCTCAACACAGAAAAATGATGTTTATTAATGTTATAGACTTTAGTCAATTTATTCTCTCTTTGGTTGAAATTATAGTGAATGTCTTTGGTACTTAAGAAATGAGGTAACAATGAAAGATTAAAGAAAGGAAGAGGGAGTAATAGGAAAAGGGGTGGCAAATAATCCTTGACCATTGTTAGCACATTAAGTGAGTTTGTGGACTATAAAAATCTGTCAACAAAGTATCAAAAACAAGAATGAAGATCACAAAAAAACTATCCAACATTAATTGTTATTGGAGATATTGTTTATTTGAGATGTGCAAAAATAGTGGTAACTTTCTTGTGAAAACCAATGGATTGGTTCTTAAAAATTGAAATTTTCATAAAATTGTTCTTTATACTTCTAATCAAGAAATGATTTAATTCTATCAAAACAGAACTCCTCAAAAACAATCATTCAAGTATTTTCAATTTCATAATAATCACTCACTTGAAATATATTGACAACAATATTTATCAATATATTTTCTTCCTCCACAATAAAATACCAATTCTATTCTATGTGTAATGAACCATCCATGTTGTGAAAAAGAACCATGTGTTACTTTGAGATATTTCACTGATTGCTCAATATGTTGACTGTTGACAATGGAAGTTACAGGCAACATCTTGTGCAATTTCAAAATATGAGTATATAGTATCTATCCTATCATTCTTCACTTGATATCTTTTAGAACAAGGTTTGACTGGATACTCTCTGTGGAACTAACCATGACAAAATACATAACTTCAAATAAAACTGGTAACTAAAAAAGTTTGAAGTACTTTCATAATTTGTGTATCACTTGGAATTTTTTGGTATATTTAAACAATTGAATTGAAATTATTGCTGTAGTCTAAATAAAAAACATTCAAAATACTGCCAACTCAATCTAACAGTGATATTGTTTGTCAAAGGTGGAAAATTCACATGGAAGTGCAATTCAGAGCCCAGACATAGCTTTTGTAAATCATTTAGAGAATTTTCTTCACAAGAAGTAGTTTTGTAAATGTATTCACAAAAATCTTCTGATTGACTTTGTTATTAAAATTTGAAGCTAAAAATTATTCAATTTCAAATTTACAGTACTTTAAGTTAGATTCTCACAAAAAATATTGCACAAACCCAATGCCAATAAAATTCTTTAGCTCTACAGCATACAAGCCAACAAACAATCAACTAAACTACACAATCACTGGTCATTTGCACCAACTCACAATCTTCCAATCAAATACCAGAAAATGAGGAAGGGACTTAACATTGTTATTATACATTAAATCCAACTTGGGTTCCAGATTTCAACTTTCAGGCTTCACAACTCATTATATTAGGTCTGTTATTATTTCTTATTCTGGTTTTCTTGTTTATAGCATTAACTTATTCTATCCAAGTTTCTCAAGTGAGTTTGAAAGATGCCTTTTGTCATTTCTTTTCTTCTCTTTTTTGTCACAAACTTAACATGTTATTTCTTCAATCTATTATTGATTTGCTTCTTTAATAGGTAACTATCAACTCAGGCTGGTGTTATTTGATTATCATCTAAAGTTTGTTCTTACTGAGCCACTGATAATTATCCATATCAGGCAAACATTCCTACAGGGTTGCCCTCTCATTCCTTTGCACAACCAACACTTTGTAGCCAAAGAAAAGTTGCACTTTAAGTAGGTTTGACAATCATCTACATAAGCAAGTACTGTGGTTGGTTGCTGTTTCAATGTATCTATTTCCATAAAAGAATTTGGATCTTCATAGTGGATTGGATGATGACGTATCCTCCCATACTTAGTTGAAATTGACGTTTGTCGTGACAAATTAATATTAAGCGACACAACATACGACAACCGACATTTTGT
>JALLPE010000142.1:0-23063 GCA_036940025.1 Conticribra weissflogii
TCTTACTGATTCCAAGCTAGTTCTCTATTATGATTTGAAGTCATCAACCATCACATTGTGCAAGGCCATAAGCGTTAAAAAATTGCAACAAACTAAACCTGCAAAAAAGTTGGACAATGATGTCATTTACCTTTCATTCATTCTGTTCTTCCACTTTCACAGTACAGTGATACAGGATAAATTGAAGAGCATTTCCTATGTGATTAGCTTCCATGTACTCCAGTACTCTCAGAGACATGAATCATTGAATTATGGTGTCTGACTAAATATATTCAATATCTGCATATTTTGGACCTTTCTTTGCATTTTTCAACCTGAAATTTTTTAAACCATATGGTAATTGTTAGATGTTTTAAATCATCATGAAATATGAAATGGATAAGAGATTTAAAAATGTAATATAAACTTATTAAACCAGAGTTACAGAAGGGCAAAGGCTATGTCAATGTCAATATTTGGTGTCATTTTGGGACCAATATTTCAGAATGAAAATTTGAGACATCTCTAAGCAGTTAGACTGTGGGGAGGGGACCATGCACTGCACCCAGGAACCAAAAACTAACCCTGAACTGTAGCTGTGGTTGCAAAAGGAAAAAAGACTTATTTTCAATCATCACAACAATCATGTCAAGTTTTCCAGGATTTGTTCAAGTTGTTCCTTATTTGAAAATCTTAGGACTATTATATATTTTTTCCATTTTTTAATGACATCCAAAACACTTGATTGTTTTTTCAGAACATTTTCAAAGCACCTTTGTGGACATTATTACAAAATATGTATCTTCTCTTGTCATAACAAAAATGGTTTCTATTTTGACAAATATTTGTGCTTTTGGTAATGTAAGTTCATTTTGAATCAATAATGAGATCATGCCAAAAATGGCTATGTGCTCATTTTTCTCATTTTGGAGCACTAAATAATGATTTTTTAGACTTACTGGCCTTTCTGGCCTTTCCACCATACACTTCTCACTACAAAAACATTCATGCACTACACCATACATAGTAATACCATGGTATTGTAAGTTCTCGTCATGAAAAAATATGCCCTACAGTTGCTCGACTAGGAATGAATATTTCCCCCTTCTCGAGAAAGGAAGCCGAGAAACGGACAGGAATTTCAACAAAAATAAGAAGAGATTTGAACGATCATCCATCGGTTGAATTTCCTTCACTATGTATAATTATGATACACATGATAAAATTGGAATAAATTTTTTTTTGAATTCGAGAAGTAGTGTGCAATACTACGCAATAGCTTGCTCCCGAAAGTTGAATCATGACAAAAAGATGAGTATTGCATCTGATTCTATCTTGGGCAAGTAACACGCGCGTTTTTCCAACCGATTCTTATGATGTAAGTTTGGCACTCTCTTCTGGCCAAAAATTTCCCCAAGAATTTATATATTATGGCATTGTTGAGATGAGAAGGCGGGAAAGGAGTTGAGAGATAGTAACATATTATTTTTATCTATTACTGCACTTGGTACCGACAGTATCAAAGCGAAGTATTTTACCTGCTTTAGGTATTGTACTCTACCTAGGAGAAAGTAAGATGTTCAAACAAAGCCACAACCAGAACCACCGGCACGTGTTCTGTGCTTTTTTTGTGTCCACTCCGCTGCAGAAGATGTGCTATTGTACGTACCGCAGTACCATACACGATGATTTTGTGTCAGGCGCTGTGCCGGGCTGTGCCACTTATTCCACGAATCACTGTGAAAACCATTATTTTTGATCAATCCTGAGCTCAACCATCTCAGTTATCTTCCATGTATTAATAATTATATTGATAGACTTGAAGAGTCACCTGAGATTACTGGTTTGCAGAAGTGAACATTGAGGTGCGATTTGGACGACCCCTGTTCTAGGTTCTGATGGACGAATCGTGTGATTTACTTCATGGTTTGCGGTTGAATGATTGGCCTCAGTTCTACTCACTGAAGTGCCATCATAAGTTGTGTTCGCCTAATTTGTCCGCAGCGTGCCGAACTTTTCGACAGCGAGCCGCATGACCCTTTGGGGAGTTGAATAGAAATTGGACGCGGCGCACATCTCGTACAATGCCTAAGTACTTGCAATGATTTTTATTTTCATTGAACACCACAACCAGAAACACAATCTCATGTCTTGGCGCGGACAAAATCTCTAACCACAACGCCTTCTTCTTCTCTTCATAATTAGGTTGTCTCTCTGCTGTGTTTTCATGTCAATAGTTGGCGGACGTCGTTCCTGATATAACCCGTTGCGGCTGTCTGTCTATTTTGCACACATCAGTCATCAAATCGGCCTGTCGGACAAAGATGTCGCAGCATGGCGATGCCTCTCGTCCAGAGCAATTGAAACATCGCGACGCGCCGCCTCCTCGGCCTTCTCCGTCTCCTTCCCAGGGTAGCGTTGCCAATCAATCCGGCAATAATCACAGCAGTGCCGTCATCCCACCTTATCCGCCCGGCCCGCCGCTCTACGGCTACTCTCCCCATCCCGTGAACGCACCTCCGCCGTCGTCATACCCTCCTTATTACCCACCGCCTCCAATGACGGGCCCACCTCCTCCTGGATATCATCCCAATTCAAATCCCAACGTCGTACCTCCAGTTGGGCCTCCTGGGGGTCCTCCCGGGCATCGACATGGTGCCCCTCCGGGTGCCTCGATGCCTTATCCACCCCATCCCTCGCATCCTTCAAATCAAGGCCCGCCACACCATCACCATCAAGGGGGGCCTCCACCGCCCTACATATACGGCCCGCCGCCACCTAACTACCCGCCCCATCATGGAATGGTGCCTCCCCATTCCATGCCTCCGTCAATGGGCGAATGGGGTGGATATCCACCCCCACCTTCTGGCCCTCCCAGGTCTTCCAGCGGTAGTGCAGATAATGGCAACAACAACAAAAGCCACGTCGATAACATCAACGCCGAAGACCATGAAAATGGCAACGAATCCAAGCCCTTGTCGAGAAGCCCCAACTCTCAGCATAATCGCGACCACGAAAGACAACCGGATCACGTGGGATATCCTGATCGAGAACAAGATTCCAGTCTTCAGTGGGGAGGTCCTCCGGGTGCTTCAGATTATATTAGGAGAAACAACGCGGATCGGCAGACCAATGATGGATCCCACAGTGAAAGGAATGGTTCGTCTTCTTCGTAAGTTTAAATTCATGTGATCTGAAATGGTCGGCACTTTTTCTCCGAGTTTTGTGTTGCTTTATCTGTGACTACTTGATTTCACTTGATGATGTCGATTAGAACTTCATTCATCAATGTCTGAAGAGTTTTGATCATGTTTACGTTTTCAATCATTCTTTCAAATGAAACCGCAATAATCCGTCAATTATCTTGCTTTCTCGCAATCCATCGCAATCTAAAATAAATCCAGACAAAAGCAACCATCCGAAGATAATCAACCCCAAGAATATCCTTCGTCTCCAATAATGCCACATCACTCTTACCCCCACGCACCGATGCATCCCTACCCTCCACATCCCTACTACCCGCCTCATCCCTACGGTAATCCGCCAAACTCTTATCCACCTGCAGACGGAAGCAACGAAGAAGGACCTCCGCCACATTACCACGATGCCTACGGCAGACCTCCATGGGGTGCTCCTCCCGCTGGCCCACAGCCTCCGTATGGCCACCCTTCCTCCTACCCCCCACCTCCTCCATATGACTTGAATGTATATCCACCGTATTCGATGTACCCACCACCTGGACCTCCGGGTCATTATTCCCACCCTCCTCCTATGGAGAATGGCTTACCAGACGGAAATTACAGAAAGAGACTTAGGTCCGATTCCATGGATGGCCATTATGATCACGTTCCTTCTAAAATCGTAAGACACGACTATCACCCAGATCATATGGAGGGTATGCAACATCCTCCTCCTGGAAGTGTTCACGGACCACCACCTGGCTATCCTCCAACCAACATTCCAGCCAGTAACTATGCAAGTTCCAGGGCGATAGCCTATGACTCTACGAAGTCAGCACCGAAAGGGCTTTCCAAGTCCCAGCGAAGGAAGAAGAAAATGTACTCGGATTATGTGGGAGTCACCTACAATAAGACACATGCCAAGTATCAGGCCTGTATCACACATTACAGGAAGCAACATTATTTGGGTCGTTACAAGCTTGCAGTAAGTGTTTCCATTGTCAGTTTCTTATATTCTACGAGCAAGAATGGATATACTCACTATTCCTCATTTGCTTCTTATATTCTAGGTGGATGCAGCTTTGGCATACGACCAATCTGCCCGATTACTCAAGGGCCCAAGCTGGAAAGTGAACTTCCCTACGGAGCAAGATTATGAAGATGCCAAAGCAGCAGAGTTAGAGAGTATTGGCCGCGTTGGCGGAATGGACTTTTTGAATAACATTGATGTTGCGGGGAGTATGGCGGCTGTAGCATCTAAAGTGGAAGAGATCGCCTCAACTGTCAAAGAACAAGGAGGCAAGGTGGCTGATTTGAGCGGCAGTGGAGCTTTTTCATTCATGCACAATGCTGCAGGAAAGACGAAGCGCAGTTACGTTGTTAAAAATGAGCATGTCATGAATGCTCCGGCGGTGACTGGAGTAAAGATGAATGAGGAGCAATTGTACAAAAAGACTCCGGGCAATTTACCGCATCTTACTGTCAGTGCAACACCTGCTATGTCAAAAGTCACACCATCTCCCAATCAGTCGTCATCTACCCAACAAAAATTGTCTGAATCGCCAATACACTACAACTCTCCCGAGACACCGCTACCTGAGTCACCAAACCCTACTCGCCATGCTATGGGAACAGAAAAATCAACACCAGATAGTGTTATTCGCCCCAAGGTCCTTTCCTTCTTTGGCCGCGGTGACAAGACACCAATTTCTATTAAGGAGAAGTTCTCACCCGCACCAAAAGAAAACATCAAACCCAACCTCAAAGTAACGATAGCGGACGAAGATATTATTTCCAAGAGATTCCCACCGAAATCACCTGCTAGTGCCCCGACAAAAAGTTCTTCCAAACCCAATACTCCCAAAAACAAAAGCGCCAAAAGTGGGGTAGGAACTCCAAAATCTGCTCCACCAGTGATTCAGAACAATACACTTGCTGCAGCCTCTGCACTCATGACACTCTTCGGGAACGAAAAGTCGGAAGGGAATTAAGATTGGTTTGCTCCGAGCTGGTCATACAATCGTACATTGTTATTTAGCTTCTTCAGCCGAGGAAGTATTCGCCGCCTGTTGCAACATGTGTCATCGAACGAGATTGTTGGTGACTGTCACTGTTGAAGTATTGCATCATTTGTCATATATTTTTCATATATTATCTGGTTAAAGTTAAGAAAAGTCTCATATGAATCAAAAATTTTGCCGTTTCAGTAGCGAAAGCATAAATGTATCAAATTATATTGTGCGAATGGTTTATAAAACTTATTTTTTCTTATTAATTATGAACCAAAATGTACGACACGGCTAGTTTCAAAAACGAATAATTATACACTTCTCCAACTCCACCAGGATCCATTTCTCGATTGTATATGAAATAACCTGCACTTTGCATCGACGTGAAAAACTCATTTGCAACAGACGGCGTACCATGTAATTGAATCAAAATTTGCTGAAACGAGGCATCTAGATCAAGAATATCACCATATATGTCCCATTCGCATCCCTCGCAATCCAGCGCCAGAATGGATATGGTTTTGTCCAAATGTCCAAGTTCGGTTAATGTATCATGGATTGTTTTGAAAGCGGGTGCAGCGGTGGAATCTGTTCCAGAGCCCATACTAGCTTTATTTGTAGGACGAAATCCCCAAGGATGAACTGTCATTCCTTCTCGAGGCTCATGCGGATCCTTTCATCGAAAATGAATGAGTGGCATGTTGCTTTGGTTTGAATAAAGATTTGCACAAACCGGTATTGGGAAAACGCAGTCTCTTTCAATAGCTCACCATTTTAGTGGGGCTGAAAACATGTACTTCACAAGGCACATGTGATTGTTGCTTTTGCTTGGTTCTTTTTCCACCATAACCACGAACTTTTTGTTCATCGTGAATTTCCAACATTCGTACCAACGAATAATCTAAAAATTGATTTGAAAATTCAAGCTCATTTCCCCCAGATACATATACGATGCATTGATTTCCAACATCACCTATATTTTTGTTGCCCGCTGAAACTGAGTGTTGATATTCATCTTGAAGAGATATAATTCTTCGAGGGTCGCATATCCATTTCCCTCCAACTCGCATTTTATTTTTGCACGTGAAGTTTGACTGAGTAGAAAGCAATTCCATCAGTTATACATCACAAATGTAAGATTCAATTTGCAAACAGTACGAAAAGGGAGAATGTGTCGCAGAACTCACTTTCCAATTTTTCACCCACCATGATTTGGAATCGATATTTGCCCCGCCTTCAGATATCATATCAGAGCTTTCTGTCATCAGAGCTTGTTGTAAACTGATTGCATTTCTCGTCTCTTGCTTCAAAAACAGCCACTCATCATGCGAAATCCCAACGAAATACCCAAGACTGTCAATTTTCGCCGTGTTGAATGCCTCATTGGGAGGTTGTTTCCCCTTCATCCTCAGGCGCGTCCACAGTCGCACCAGACCGCTTCGTTTCGATCCCTCCTCCACCTCGTTTATTTGATTACCATTTCTTTGATTTTTTACATTTAGAACCCCTCCCCTTGTTCCGGCAAAAAAAATATAGACACGTGTCGCAACCCCTGCGCATAAGGCTGCGATGACAAGAAGCAGGAATTGGAAAGCTCGTCTCTTTCTATTTTGGAAGCGTCTATTTTGCAGGTCTTTCTCGTATGTAGCTTCTGAAGTCTCATCTGCTGAGTAGCGAGGGCGGAATTCATGTGGCTTGAAGGAGAAATCGTCGTGGCTGCCTTGAGTGGAGGTCATGGTAGTTGTCCTTGATACTCGCTCTTCTCATCGTCATTGTCACCACATAATCATATTATCATCACCTGAAATTAGTGGATTGGCGAAATTATTTTAGCGACATTTGATATTTCCATCTGCCACTCCCCATCAGTCATTTTTAATTACCCTATCACACTGTTATCAATAAGTGTGATGGTTGGCAGTTATTCTCAAGGTGTGATATTTGCACTTACATGTATGGCATTGTTTGCCATGTTATTACCAGTATAAACTATAATGAAGAATCTCGTGTCAGATAGATGTCCCCTTTCAACCCTCCTTGGATATTAAAAATGAAATATTTGAACCTATTCCACCTAGCCAAGCAATGTCACTTGTGCTTGAGTCCAGCTCATCAATATCCTTGCATATTTAAAAGGATTTTTTCTACAGGCTTTTCAAGTAGCCTCTAGAATTGAAGTGGTTTATTTTAGACCAGTCTGAAATGGTGATTTGTTTTCTACATGTCAGATATCACTCGTGAAAAATCTCTTCTGCCTCTAATCATAAAAACATAAAGTGACAACCACCACATTATTGAAGAATCAAAAGATTGTCATTGCCATTACTGCCAACATCCCCTTGTCCCCCTTTGCCCCACTTGCCCCCATCATCTCCCAAGCTTAGTTCATTCTGTTAGTACTCCATTCAATATTTATTGAAACCATGGTCTCTTAGTACTTTGTGTCAATGGGATTGAAGACCACATGATTAAACATAGTTTCATGATAGTGATGTGTCACTTGAATTAAAACTCACAATTATCCTTGGCAATCAAGTCTCAGGAGAAGGTTTCTTGTTTCTGTACATAAAGGAAATGCACCATTTGATTTCAATGTAACACTGGTCATTGGTGCAATGTATACTACTTTGACATGAACTGGTTCTCCTGTTACAACTCATGCTGCACCCCCCCCACAATATTCATTCAAAAAAAATCCTGTGTAATAAATCAGCTGAGTTTGTTCTGGGGTTTGCTACAGTTCTCTTCTTGTTGGAAAAGTCAATCAATAAAAAAGATCAATCCCAATGCAACAATGAAAATCTTGACTTAGAGAAGAAAGCTATTGTAATCATGATTGTGAAGGATAAAATGATTCTTAAAAAAAAACTGCTGTGATAAGTTAAATATAATTGTAATATTTACATTAATAATGATGCCAGTTTGATCTGCTCACTTTATTTTTCATATCTATCTGTTTAGAGAGAAGGTAGGTTCTAGTTCTAGACCAGTAATTGAACAAAAATTGTAGGTGAAGGATAAATCAAAATAAACAGCCACAACATTTTTAATTTGATATTAGTGTTTGTGATAGTGAGATGCATACATCAGTGAAAGGGTAAAGTTTGATCTTGCATATTTGTGAAGCTGTAGGTGCTGCCAACTACCTGTCCTGGGGAGTAGTTAAACAAATACGTAGAACATAGATAGAACCTATTAATTTTGAAAATGTTCATGAGAAATGCAAACAATCAACAAGACAAGTCAAGACTTAGAATTAAGTTAATATTTTGGGTTGGGAGAATGCTTTCACAATACGAAACTGCAGCACATTTTTCAGTCTGCACATTTACAGATTGCTTTCTTTCCTGTAATCATCACACTTTTTACTGCCACCACTAAGATCTTTCTCATTGCAATCAGAATCATTGTCCAAATAGAACTGTTTCCAGATCTGAGCCACTGGTTTGCAATGAAATTCTGTCAACTTCAGTTCCAGCAAAACATTCCATCTGCTGCCATGGAGACCTTCAAATCTGATTCGTCGATCTACTTCCATTGTTGGTGAGTTCAATTTTGATGGATTCATTCTTTTGCCAAAAATTGGGAGCAAGAATTTGATCACATTGTACCACACTTCTTTTGACAGATTTGCAATCAATTTGTCCATTTCATAAGATGCCATTGCCTCTTTCACTTTTTCATGCACCTCCTCTAACTCTTTATCTTTTTTCATTATGATGCTGCCTTCTCCTGTTTCATCTGCTCAATCTGCTCAATCTATGCTCAGTATGTTGCTTGAGATCTCATCATTTAAAAGACTGGTGCCATCCACATTTCACCTGCTCTGAAGGCACTCTTCCATGAACCAAGTGAACTGGTTTGCATGTCCTCAAATTTGTGAAGGATCAAACTCTTCTTGATC
Organism: Conticribra weissflogii; assembly: GCA_036940025.1. Lineage (NCBI taxonomy): Eukaryota > Bacillariophyta > Thalassiosirophyceae > Thalassiosirales > Thalassiosiraceae > Conticribra > Conticribra weissflogii. The sequence continues at coordinate 9,072 of JALLPE010000142.1, forward strand.
AATGGATTTTTGTCCCTTGTTGATGTTGTACACCATTCTCACTTTCACCTTAAATTATTACATTACAATTGAGTATCTTTTGCACATGTGATGTACCTTCTTGTGGTTCAAGACATCTCAAGTAAATATGACAAAGCTCATCTCCAGCCAGCTGTTGAAAATTTTCTCTTTCAATGTGCAGTAATCAAGTGGCTACTTTTTTGAAAGATAATTTGAGGGATATAATTGTTGGTAAACAAAGTTCCATTGATCTCAGTCTTGATGTTGAATCTATGGTTGTGAAAAAAAATGGTGTAAGGAAACATAGTTTGATTTAATTGTTTGAGCCATATTTTTGGTCAACCCTTGAAATGTTTGAAACCAATTTTGTCCAACTATTGTGTGTCACTTGTTGTATTAATTGATTTGATGATTCAGGAGAAAGATGACAATTGTCATGATTCATGTGATGTATGAATTCTATAGCCCTTTTTGCTTTTGCAATTATATCATTGGTCATCATTGGATGTGACCCTTGATCACTTTTTCACCATTCAACTTGAATTTTGGGACTAAATTTGAAAACAATGACTTCTAAAATAGCATAGCACAGATTGGATGAAACCAACTTAATCCATACTCTGGAAAACAAGATGAGAAAACATGCCAGTGCCTCTTATGAACCACACATCCCAACAATAATAGGAAAATTGTCACACCAGCTGGGCTTCATATGCCTGATTTCCTTCTTTGTTGATTTTCTTTCAATATTCAAATTGAACCATTGGTTTGATGTGACTTTATACAAAGATACCTGTAACATGACCACCAGGGTTTTTAGTTTTTAATACCTGCAGTCCAAGGTTGATCTTGATTTGAGATGGAATTGGTTCTTCAGCCACGTTTGTGAGATGCATCTCATTAAATTTGTTGAACCAGTGAAGGATCTCATACTTGATCATTTATTCAGAATTCAACTTGCCTCTTTCAATGTAAGCCAATAAAAGTCCATGACTAGATATATGATGTACAAAAACAAATATCCAAAAACAAATTGTGATGTCACATGATCTAAATGGGTTTTCAAACAAGTACTCATGGCCAGTCAAATATCTCTGACAAGCTGATTTTATCTTCTGTGTACACATACCAGTCAAGTGTGCTCTTTGAACTATAAAAGCACAAATTTAAATTAGGATATGATGTCAAAGAAGTTTGACAAACCTCCATTTCTATTGCCTTTTTTGTTTCACAGTTTCAGGAAACTGCTCAGTCAATTTTTGTAAACATAATCTGAAGCAAGGGCTCATTGCTGCTTTATATTTGCAAGAGCATATCCTATATATTCTATTCATCTGCTTTAATTTGTACTCACCATCACCAGAGAGTTGACGTATTGAAAAATGACAATTGAGATGATCCAAAAATGATTGGGGAGCAATGTCTTTGGCTCCATCTTGATAATTTATTTTGTTTGTTTCATTTAATTTCATCAAATTGTTGAATTTGTCCAAACTCTTTTCTCAGCTTTGTTGTATGTTGTAATGTTCATCATACTTTTCAGCAACTTTGTCGCATGATATGCCACATTTTGAATATTATAATGGAACATCATGAGTGCCTTTTTGTATTGGACCTCAGTGTTTGATTTATAGGCTAAGAGAGAGGACCTGTTGCAAGAATTTTAGGCCATTTTTTCATGTGGGAAGGTTTTTGATCCTATCAGCTTTTGATGACTTTAATGCCTCATGATGAAAGTTGAGATGCTTTCATGGAGGAAATTTTTTATTGTCTTGTGACCCTTCTTGGATTTTGTTGATTAGGCTCCCCTTCATCAATGTATTCCAGTGCTACTCCTTCCATTGATCATGTTACATTATTTGTAATTATTTCTTTGTTGTTTTCAATGGTTGAATATGGGTGTGAGAGGGAGGATATTGAAGTACTATCATTTGCCAGAAGAGACATGGTAACAATTTGACAATTACTGCAAGCCTTTTTGACTCACTTCTAGAGATAAGATTTTTGCAAAGATATTCCATTGCTTTGGGGGCCTCATCAATGCTGAGGTTGATGTGAACAACCTGAATAAGTACAAGAAAAATTAGGAAAAGCAAAAAATAGGCCAAACAGTACATAACTCTGCTTTCATTGAAACAGCTATGATTGCCACCACGGTACCAACCGACCCCATGGCCCTTTCAGTGCTATTAGGGGAATTGATTAGCCATATTTGGCCATGGTTTAGGTAGGGCAGCAATGACAATGATCAGAATGTGATTCTTGCAGTCAATGCAATGTTGCAAAAACATCACCTTGCTTTTGCACAATGTTTGGGGACGATCTGCTCTCTCGTGGCCCCAAAACCCGTACATCCAAAGAAAACCAAGATAGAAAAGAAGCAGGATTTTGTGATAGAGACTTTATCCAGCGATATCTAGAAAAACATAGTCTATTCTCAAGATTGTTTTCAAATACTATTTGAACGTTAGGTTGTTCAATACTAGCATGTATTTTCTTATTATTTGCTTTCATTTTATTATTACTTAGCTGCCACAAAATTTTCTTTGAAAAGAGAATAATATAAAATTGGTTGTCTTCCATCAAGAGAAAAAGATTTTTAACTGATTCCGCTGTAAATATTTTCAGCATGATTCTCTTTCATTACAGCTTTTTTCCTGTCCGCTCGCGACAATATTGTGGTATTGTACCCCAGCCACAAAAAAATTACCGATCAAAACAGTGTATTCAACAACGTTGTGTATAAATTTCGTTTGTAGGAGGTAACCACGACGAGAGGATTCTATCTATCTAATCAAAAAGCTCTCTGTCGGGTTCTTACATAGCCAGAGCTGCTGTAATTTCCATGCCGAGGTTGATTTCCCGCGATGTATATCTAGGATCTGAATCATCAAGTATCAAGTCATATTATCTCTTCTGAATCGTTATTTTTGCAACTATTGGCTTATCATCTATAAGAACGTCACCATGCTGTCACGTGCCTCATTACTCCGCAAAAGAATGTCGGCACAATTTTCGGTTGCCAGAAATCAAATCTCGAAGTCGCATCATTTTTACAACGCCGACTTGGCAATTAGAAACAACATCGCATCTGCTTCGTGTTCCACCATATTGTACGACGAACGGCATGGCTCCCTAAACAATAACTCCATCAAGGCACTCTTCCATTCACCCTCCAATTTCCCCACCCATCGACCCTACCGTCGCTACGACCACCAACAAATCCGCCACTTCGCCGGCCGCAAAGACCGCTACTCCGCCTCGTTCGAAACCCGTCCCCCCACCAAAAAACAACGCAAGGCCTACCACAGGAGGAAGCGAAAACAAGAATACGAGAAAAACAAACATTCCGCCCCCTTTTCCAAAGCAGGACCTCGTAGGGCCGAAGAGGAAGAAAACCGGGCGTCTCTCATCGAAATCGCCAAAGAGGAGGAAGTGCTCAAAAGGGAGTTGAGTTTGTATTACGACAAAGTGAAGGAGTTGCAGGGGAAGATCGAGGAGAGTGACACGTTTCAGTCCCTGGCGAGAAACGATGTGCAGGATCAAGGGCAGATTCGGTTGGCAGCGAGAGAGGCGGCGATGAAGGCAGCGGAGAAGGAGGGGGTGAAGCATCCGCCGTTGCCTTCTTGGTGGCAGGAGCGATTGACCTATGATTGGGGTGATGCGCTCGTGGATGATTTGATGGGGAATTCGGCGGACTTGACGAGTAGTCCCAATCCCTTTCCTCACTACATGGGGAAGGAATATGGCAGGTTGAGGCGAAAGGTGGAACGAGCTCTGAGAAGCGCTGAAATTGAGAAAAGATTGTCGTTGGAAGAGGGCGAACGAGGTTTGATTGGAGGCAATCTGCAACACGACAATTACGGAGATGTGGTGTGGTTGCCCATGGAGTCTGATCATAAATCCCAATTACCATCTCAGTTGCCTTCCCAATCAGTCGCAGAAGTCAAACCCTCCGACGAGCTCATTTCCGATCTCTTACGATCACACCGTGACTTCAAAGGAAAGCGAACAACACCCATAGGATTAGCACCTTCACTTGAACTCCTATTTGAAGATTTACAAATTCCTCGTTCTTCACTAGGAACATTTTCTTACGTTTCTCTTCTCACATGCTGCAAATCGCCATGGGAGGCGCGAAAGGTCAATGAAATGCGACAAGAAGACGGAGTACGCTCCAATGGCTACTTTTGGAGCGCTATGGTAGATGTTTATGCGAGAAGCGGGGATTATCGCGGTGCAGAATCGGTACTGGAAGAAATGATGGAAGAAACACAGGCAGAATATGCAGCTTGGAAGGCAGCCAAAAAGCAAAATGCTAATGCAGATGGCAAATCGCAACAGTCGGAACCTCCCATTGCCATCCCACCATTGCCAGCTTATACCTCCTTCTTCTCGGCATGCTACAAACTCATTTCTAGGGGAGATGTTCATCCCTCCATCAAATCTGACGCTGGTAAACGTGCATGGAATCGCTGGAAGGAAATGCGTATCCATAGCGTCGCTCCCGACGTCATGGCATACGGTGCGATGTTGCGAGTATTTGCCGCTCAAGGCCGAGCGGAGAAGGCATTGGATATGATAGAAGAGATCATGGCTCAGATGATGGTACCAGTGAGCGCTGAGGGAATACTAAATGGAAACGGCAATCAACTTCAAGATAATATTCTTCGGAGTTTGGATGGAGACGGAGACGGTTGGTATGACGATCGAGATGGGAATACCGTACGAGTCAAACCCACCACGTTGTTGTTCACGTCGGCGTTGAAGGCAGTGGCCAAAAGTCATGAGATCGCCATCAGATTCAACGGCGGAAAGTCGAAGAACAATCGTATTAGGGAGAGTATTACATCGTACCACGGGCGATTGGCGAGGAAGATTGTCATTTTAGCAGAACAGGCCGAAGTCGATCAAGATGATGGATTCATAAGTGCCTTGATGTTGTGTGCAGCTGCGGCCGGTGATTCGAGTACGGCACGTGCAATTTATTTGGCGAGTAAAGTTCGAAGATTGGATCATTTGAGGACTTGCGGTGGAAAAGAGCATTTGAAAAAATTGCAGGGACTGATCCCGAAAGAGGAACGGGAGATGATTGGTCAAGGAGCTGGTAACGCCTTATCTTTAGGTGGCGGGAGATCTTCTAGCGGTGTCTCAACCCTCCGAACCGTCGAGGAGGAGTATAAAGAGCAACACCAAGCATATGAGCTCCGGGAATACGGCACAGACACACGAATCCTGAACACTCTTTTGCTTTCACACGCCAAAGCTATGGAGGCAAAGGGCCTTGGTTCCATGTGGGCGGGCCAATTCAATCGCGGTTATCTTTGTGAAAACTCTTTGAGGTGGATCGAAGCCTTCAACATTCCAAAAATGGTGAATGATGCCATTCCAGGTATCTCACACACGGAAGCAGGTCTTGCAGCGGAGGGATGGCAGCCCGAGGACTTTGGTGACGAAAAAGGGACCAAACAGTTGAGAAAGAATAAAAAGTTTAGCATGAAATCCATCATGGATGATGGTGATCAAAATCTACGCGACGATTTGGACCCAGAGTTTGCTGGATACGACGATGATGCGGATGAAGATAACGATGTGAATTTCTTGCAACTGGTTGATGGGAAAGACGAAGCCACTCGTGATTGGCTGAGTGATGATCAGCTCCTTTCTAATGACGATCACTCCAACGCACTTGAATTGAATAATGAAATGAGATCGCTCCGATTCATCCCTAATGCAACAGAAGACTTGCGTTCTGCCGGCATTGAGGACGACTTTGGCTTCGACTCGGACGATGACGACTCGGACGACAATAGGAATAGCGACAGTCACGATGTCGACTTTGAACTTGATCTAGCGATGAAAAGACGCGAGGATCTGATCAAGTCTATGGGAGATATATCAATTAGCTCCGAAAGCGGCAGTGAGCTGATGCTGAATGATGATGGAAAAAATGTCGAGAACGAAGATGATGACTTGGATCAATACATGACGGAAGAGGACTTTTTGGCATTGATGAACGGACCTTCGAAAGAGTCTCTACCCGAAGGACTGGAGGACGAGCTCGACAGTATCCCCGGCGTGAAATCTAACAATTTCGAAACATTCTGCGCTCATGTAAAAGCAGAATTACGCGCAGAAGGTTCTCTCGATGAATTCAACGAATCAGATACAAGGCAATTGTTTGACATGATGCGTACTTACTATGAAAATGATGATGACTCGAATTTCAACGACATACCCGACGCTGATTTCGACGAAAGATCTACCTTTTCTACTAACTTCTTAAAAGACGACGACTTTGGCTCTAAGTCTGATTCCTTCGTTGGAGCAGTTCAGAGTAATGAAATCAATCCTCAAATGCAGCTGGCCCCCACGTCGAAAAAGGCTGTCACAATCAACCAGACCATGTACGCCGATGATTATATTGAATGGGCAAACGCCCAAAACGCAGAGTCCAGCAATAACAATGAAGTCGGGTTGAAAGAATCATCCAATGCTGTTGTTCAAGTTGAGCCGCCGGCTATGGGTATGTCCTTCCAAAAAGAAACAATGTCTCCAGCAGAAAAAGAAGCTGTTCACATCACTGAACTTCAACAACTACTACCTGGTTTATCGCGGAAGCGTATTGAGAAAATATCTGACGAATTTTCAAGAGTGCTTGGATATCCATCTATTCTCCGCCTTGCACTTGTTTTAAGGGAGAATATGCCCGATGATCTCAGCCCGCAGTGGCTTGTCAAAAAGAATTTGGCAAATGCCAGGCACCTCATGGCTGAAGCAGAGAAAGAAGGACTTATTGATATTCATCTTTTAAATGGTATGCTCCAGGTAGAAGCAAACAGCGGGCGTATTGAACCAGCGTATCGTTTCCACAGCACTGAATTCGAGAAGCATGGATTGGTGAGCTTTACAGTATCATTCTGATTTCTTGTTTATTTTGCGATCAATGAGTCTAAATGCGTGTTTCATCTACCTGTTTCAGACTCCTACAACATACAGCGACAGACTGCTTCTGCAGATGCTTGTCAAACATAAGCGCATCCCACGAGCATTCCAATTGAAGGAGTCCATTGAAAACAAAGGACGGAAACTTGACTTACTATCTTACGGAAGCCTTGTTGAGCATTTCGGAAACCGACGACAATTAGGATCAGCCTTGATGCTTATTAATGAATGTATCGATGTTCACGGTGTCCCTCCGGGTGAAAAGAGTCTTAAAAATATTCGTCTCCTATCCCCCCAGAAGGGTTTGACCAAAAAGGTCAGGTTGGAAGAGATGATTGGAAAAGACCCGCTACAATGGATACGTGAAGGAGAGCAAATGAAGCGAGATAGAAAGAAAACAGGCAGTAAATTGCAATTCGTTGCAAATAGATTGATAGACATATAATAGATAAATCTACAATTCGAAAATGGTTTGCTAACTTATCACAACAAAACGCTTTTCAGAAACACACGTCTCTCGACAGTTTTAGTCCCCGACTACAAATATGTTGCACTTTCAGTGCAAGTCTCTTCGTTATTAAGTACCTGGATATGTATTCTGGGATGCCAAATGACAACAACGTTAAGAAAATTTAATACGTCAGCTGATTCGGAATAAAAAGCATGATGTTATTATTTTGTGGGCGTCGATGAACTTCTAAATACAGATGTTGATAAAATGATGCCTCCCACCAATTAACAACATCGTTCTTTCTGGAGAGTACACCAAGTATCATCATTGAATAATGTAAAATAATACCATCTCGTAATATTTTATCCACAGGAAAAAAATTAAGCCGACGAGGATACTTGAATTCTCTCTCATGGTCAATTTCTGATACAGGCAATTCACTTCCTAATAATACAAACAAGAGCAACGATCTCGTTTTTCTAATCTTTATAAACATATTTTAATTGAGCGACCTATTCCTGTTGACCCAGACTTCGTCCAGAACATCTCCGCCAACAACAACATACTCCCAATGCAAATACGTTGCATTTGCCACAGTGATCCTCCCAACTCCGTGATGACTTTCATCAAAATATTCTGTCCACTTATTTGGAATGAGGATACCATCATCTAAATTGGCCCCTCCTGTGCCTATTGTAATGTGCATGGGACCGCTACTGTTGCATTTGCCTCGATATAATCCATCACATGTTCTGAGATACGAATGGTAATGTCCAGCAAGGACAAGATCGACATGGTATGCAAGCAAGAGCTCTTCGATTTCATTCCTCATAGCGATGCCAACAATGTCCTGATTCCAGTACTTTTCTGAATTGTAAAGTGGGCGATGCATTTCTACAACAATCCATGGTGTACGACTTCTATCTACATTACGAAGATCATTTTCGAACCAAATGTATTGGCTCGATCCGGCGGTCATATTGTGCTCGGAGGATAACATGATTGTATGAACCAATGATTGCTCATATGAATACCTACATTCCGAAAGCGACAAAGCGGCCACAAGATGTAAGAGGAGACACGATCAAAGCAAAGTTCGAAAGGCACTCTGGAAACACTGTACCTACCAAAAGACACCGTTTCCATTGCTTGGCGATGCGAATCGCTTCGACACAGGCACACCGCATTCTCCAAAAGAATCGTCACCGAAATTACCCCACGCTGGTTCAAATCCATATTCTGTCATGGAGCCACTTGGATCTTTCCCACCGCCTCCGCCAGCTGTATGGTCATACTCATGGTTACCAACGCCTACCATAAGTGGGACACGAGATGCATAAGGTTGAATCATGTTGAACCATTCGTCCCAAATGTGAGCCGCTCCCATTGCATAACTCAAGTCTCCCAAGTGGTGAATCGAGTTGATAGTGATGTTTTCGTGATCAATCATATGTGTAATGAGTTTAGTAACATTCGGAGCACCGCTCGTTATATTGTTCCAATCTTCACAGCCCTGGTCGCCAAACGCCAAAAATGTAAGCGGTTCCGCAGTAGGTCCTGGCGGAAGTGAGCTTCTGAAAGCAAAGTAATCACTCCATTTGATTCCCTGCCCGGTGGCTACACCGACTCGGTAGAGGTAATCAGTGTTGGGATCCAAACCCGTGACCTTGACGGTATGCAGCTGGCCAGGTGAGATGAAGCATCCAGGTTCGGTAGATGTGGCCGGTTCTTGGCACATATCTGAAGCAGTGTAGGTTGTAGATTCACCTTCTACCTTGATCCACTCGACACCCTCATTTAGACTCATCGGATTATAAATATCAGATGAAACAATTTCTTTCACCATGACGTCGGACTTCGCGATTTCAACAACAGGCTTTCCAGAGTCTCCAGTCGTAAATTGAATATTCATTTCAGTAGGATCCCCAGTGAGACTTATGTGTATGCCCGTCGGAACCTTTTTACTATCAGTCAAAGATATTGGTCCAGTAGTGGCTAAAAGTGTGTAATGATGCTCTTCCTTCATAGTTTGTTCTTTTGGAGAAAACCAGCGAAGCTTTGAGTTACTTGGCTCTTCCTCGCTTGTGAATCGCTTCTCGTGAGCATACAATCGAAACTCACACGAGTCTTCTCTCACGATAGGGAACGAAGGAATCATCCAAATGTTATTCATGAGAATATCATGAGTGTCGTCACTTAAAAGGGTTTGGTGACGAGAGTGAGTAGCACGTGCTTGGGCAATTGTGGCTGAATCTCTAAATTTCTTCGGATCGGACTCTTCCGCTGGACAGTAGAGAGCAATTATGTCGTCATCTTTGATGGGCGATCCATCGACATAATGCCCCCTCGATACGTCCTTCGAATCAGGTTTTGTTATTTCATCAGACCAAGTGAGTGTAACAGGGTCACCAAACCTAAGTTCGTCCCGATTCGACTGGAGAGAAAAATTGTTCACGGCAGTTCTCCTAGAAGATTGCAAAATATTCGTTTGTTCCTCCTGGCCCCAGTGAAATATCCCGAACTTCAATTCTTCGTATAAATCATTCTTCAAAACGTGTACCAATTTCGTCCGACCACCATTTCCTTGTTCACCGATAGATTGAAAAATAGACAATAATGTCGGTGCAACAAGATCAGTGTGCGGCATATTCTGCCTAGACGATGGAGGAGGTGGCAACAAAGCCGCGCATATGAACATTGTTGGTAGAAGGACCGCAATGGGCGAAAGAATAAGTGTCATAGTGGATATAGGCCTGGATTTTCGGTCACAGTTGTCGTTCGATTCACCCTGTGCCGTGGGCGCGGAAGCTGAATTTTGAAACTCGTCCCCGTTCAGAAGAGGGCAAGTTGATCCTCCATGCTGAAGCGTCATGGTGCAATTAGCGTCCATATTGAGAGTAAGGTAGCTTGTAAATGCTTGTAAATAATGCTTTACGGAGAAGTTGTGAGGACGATAGGCTTCGTGTGCACTTGTGAGTTGTGAGAGTGGTAACTCACGATGAACCTATGAATATATTCAGAATATATTGCTATTACACAACATGCAGCGACTAGTGTGGCTCCGGGACGAATCGGGGGTAGCTTATATATGGCGTTATCCAACAATGGACTCCTTATTCTGGACGATGAATCGAGGATGAATCCAGAACAATAGATGAGAGATGAGAATAGCTTGGGTAGTAGTAATGATGACCAGAATATCAATAATTATTGTTATGCAAAACTTGCAACACAACCTCGACATTCGATCCAACATAATTTGAGTTTATACAATAATTTATACTTCAGAATCGGATTGATCAGAATCATTTTTGTAACTGATCCCTGCTAACATATTTTCCAATCGTAAACAGTTATCATGCTTCTTGAAACTCTCTTGTCACTTGTCGTTTTCGTTCCACTTTGGTCGCAGAAAGCTGTCACCAAAAAGTTTCTCATCCACACTTTTTCTCCCCCTATTACTCTCGTACCTCTTGTCTTCAGGATTGAACAATGAAGCATCATTACCTCACTCTCACCTCCGCCTTCTTGATCGTCGCCAACGTCTCGGGAAACACAATAGCTCGTGACCATGCAAAGCCATGGTACCTCCGAGACATCCAAATAAGTGAATCCACCGTTCTTCCGTTCTCTCCTGTGACGGCAGTCATCCTCCTTGTTTCCCTTCTAATGATACTCAAAAACATTCTCGCTCCCGGATCCAGCTCTACGGCCGCAGCTTCTCACATATTGATGGATGGAAATGATGCTAAATCCAAGCTAGAGACTCTGAAAAAGGAGATTGGAAATGATTACAATAAATTCGCGGCGTGTGCAGCAAAGTATTCGAAGTGCCCGAGTGGAAAATCAGGGGGGAAGTTGGGGACGTTCCGGCCAGGGAATATGGTTCCACCCTTTGATAAGGCAATTTTTGACAAGGAGAACAGGGTTGGTGAGACTATTGGTCCAATTCAGACTAATTTCGGTTGGCATTTGATTTGGATCGAGGAAAGGAATTTGGCGGATTGATATTGGATTCATTTAGAATCATTCGTCTCACATGATAAGTGTAAATTCATCTGGGAGATTCTATGAAAAAATCAAAAAGACAACTTCTTCCATAATGTCGACACGAGATTCCAATTCACACCAACTAATAATAATTCATATAATAAACTATCAGCAGCGAAAGTGCTCAACTCCAATTATCGAAATAGATCAAAAGCACCGAGAAAAGTACAAGACTGAATTATTTTTCCCTTTAATGAAACAAAAATGATGAACATGTATCTAGCAGATAAAATAAAAACTATCATAAGCATAATATAACGATAAATCCCAGGAGCCGATGAAACGAGCGAACAGCCTGCTTTTCATCGATCCAACGAAGTCCAGGAGCGAATCAACTCGACAAAAACTTCGGGCTCAGCCATTCTCCAAAATCTATCGTTCAATCTTTTTTCTGCATCCAGCCACCTCCCTTTCGCCTTCCACAAGATTACCATGGGCAATCCAACATAAGCCATCCCCCCTCCGACAAGAGCTGGTACAAGCCATGGCTGAGTTGAAAACAAACTCACAGTCGTAGTCCCTCCAAAAAATCCCCAAATTCCCGATGCTGGGACAGTGACAGTTTGAGCACTCAGAAACATTGCGAGAGTGGCTGTTTGTTTTGCATTTCCGATTGTTGATGAATGCAGAAACACAGATGCTTGGAGAGTAGACCAATGACCAGTTTTGCACCATACGGCAATGCATTCAGAGTTGGCATACAGCAAATGATGTGGAGGAAGTAAGGGATGTTCAGAGGATTTGTTTCTTTTTCCTTCGTTAGACTGTTCATTGTCAGTTGAAACAACCGATTCTTCTCCATAAACAAGGAGAAATCGTAATCTAGCCAAGACTAGAGCAGGCGGATCTGACTTTGGAAGTTTCAATTTGGTTTGTTTTTGGGCAGGCTCACTTTCAGATTTGTTGGTTGCAAATTTGTTTTCCAAGGGTGACAGTTTTTGATGTGTGTTCGGATATTCTAGGAGATTTCCTTTTTCAAGCCTGGTCAAATCATCCTTTTTCGGGCTAGAAAAACACCAAAAAGACGTCGTTGTAGAGGGTGCAATGGAATTGAGTGGAGTTGGATTTTGTTGAGACTCCAAATCAGATTCGATTTGGATTGCTCTCTCGTGACTCCTTCCCTCCTTCCCCATTTGCGAGTTCTCCTCATTTTCGTAATTTTCTAGCATATTATTACTTCGAGCAAGCTGTTTTTCTTTATACTTGTGAGAATCCGAGGCGCTTTCGATAGTTTCGTCGCAGCTAGTGAATTGTTGTGAGTATCCTTGTTGTTTCTCGTCGGGCAAAGAATGCACCTTCAATGTCACTTCTTCCCCATATCCCACTTTTGTCCATTTTTTAATTTCTTTATCGTCAACCAGAGTCAATATGTTCAGTCGTTTCCGTGATTTACAAGTGCGTTCTGATAAACCGCCTTCAAAGTGTCCCACTTTGTCAGCGCCCCTGGACGAAGTCAGACCGCAGTCGACAATCGTGACTATATCAGGACCCGCTGACAGCACAATCCCATGGATCTGGATCGGATAGCAGAGCCCAAGCATCTTCCACCGAATGACGTGGTCCCCTTCCTGAAGCCCATGATTGTAATATTGTGGGTGGTGTTCAGGAGCTGCCGTGTCATCGCAACTAAAATCTTTCATGCACATTGCATAAGCATCAGCATCAGCATGTGCATTTGCATCTGTATTGCAATTTTCGATTTCATTACGGCAGACGCGTTTATTGCATGACTCCGATGCAACGGTATAGTCACAAATATTCTTAGAAGTGGAATTTTCGCTGCCAAGCAAAGATGATGATGATAATGATGTGTCAACAGGCATGTCATAATCTCTGTAGTTGTCGCCCGCTGCATCTCGCAAAGAACAAGATTCTCGATCAGATATTGTGGCATTCTCCGATCCCTCGGACGACTCGGCTCTAGAAGTGGCAGAATCGCCAGTGGAATCATTGATTATAGGGTCATTCGTCAGCGAAAACGACGACAGCGACGGGAGAAACAACCGTAGCATCGCGATTCGTAGCTTGCGGTGGCGAGCGAAATAAAAAATGAGGAGACCGATTAGTGAGATATTGGAGCGTTCCTGAAATTCGAATCCACAGACGTATAAATTAGAGTAAATGCCCCAATCTTTCTCATCACAGAAGCGAGAGCTGTGACGGCCCCAAACTTCGAAGAATTTTGCGGCACAGGGCGTGTCTCGTTTTTCTCTCACATAGTAGGTTTCCTCTAAATGAGCTACCTTATCCAAATGGAGGTAGGTAGATCCATTAGTGGAAAGTTTCACTAAGCATGCCACAAAGTAATTATGGTACAAATTTGAATTGAGCTTGTCACCTATCACTAACTCTGTGGGTTATGCTCTGCTTCATGATTATAGTAACATCACTCACAGAGAGGAATAGATGGGTTGCATTTCCAATATATGCATGTATCAGTTTTGCAAATTCCACATTTCAATTGCACATAATCAGTTTTTGTTTTCTTCCAGGTCCCTTCTGCATTGTCCCAACTTCCCATGTAGGTTGGGTGAGTCTTCTTTTCA
>JALLPE010000143.1:0-23049 GCA_036940025.1 Conticribra weissflogii
ATTTTGATGTTGTTGTCCATGTATGTCGGACATACCAGAAAAAATTTGTCATTTTTCATTTTTTATTGCATTTTTGAATTCTTTGGGACAAGAGTAGTATATCACAGAAAAAAGAAAAAAGCATGCTAGGAAGTAAATTTTTTTGCCTTAAAGTTTGGCTTTTTCCAGGATTTTTCCAAAATGTTGACAAAATGACTCAAAATGTCATTTGTCTTGTGATTTGTTGTACTTTATCAATTTGTCATGACAAACCACTTCCACCTAAATTTGCCTGTCAGTCATCAAAGTACTAGAAGGTGCAGAGTTTGGAGAAGCAATGAATAGATGTGCTTTGGCTTAGGAAAATTTGCTTTTTTCTATGGGGGTCAAGAGTTGGATCATTAAGAAATTGGAGTATGCAGATAGTTTTGCAATCAATTTTGAGTGGCAAAAGAAGGAAGAGCAGATGGACACAGTGTCATGAATGGCATCAGGCAATGACCTTTTTGCCCTGTTTGTCAAGCAGATTTGAAGTTACTCTGGAGCAACTAATAATACTCCCGTTTCTTCTGTTTGGAGAAACAACAGAATTGAGAATAAAACATCCAAAAAGATTGCAGATGCTTTGAAAGCAGGAGTAACAGCAGTTGGATATGACGCACTTGGAATTATGAAGGGTGAGATTGGAACACACTCAATCAGATTGGGCACAACATTGGCAATTTACTTTGGTGAATGCCCAGTCTACACAATCATGATGATTGGGCAGTGGTCTAGCGATTCTTTCCTCCACTATATTTGAAAACATGTTGAGCAATTCAGCCATAATGTCTCCTGATGAATGTTCCTCTATCAATTCCATCAGCACAACTAAGAATGGGAGCCAAGGGTCTCTCATATCAACCTATGGCAGGCAACCACCCAAACCACTCCAAGACAAGGAGAAATGTTGCTGGTGATATGACTTGTCAAGTCCAGCTGCCAGCATTCTCTCTTTTCAATTACACAAAAAGCGGCAAGTCGACCGCTGAAGTGGGAAGATGGTGAAGCATCATTTTTGCCAAAGGATCTGGGCAAGGGGAATGAAAGGATTTTTAAAGACATTTTTCCAATGCCAAAGCTCAAGATTGCAAATTAAGTTAGTTTTACTTAAATCTGATGTGACAAGAAACAGGGAAGAAGGGAGAGCGGACAAAACAAATTCACTGGTTCCATAACCTTAGTTACTGGGAGGCTGTCGTAAGGAGGAGATGTCTGACGTCAGCACCACTGTCGGCGGCAGAAATTGACCGGACGCTATAAGTAGCATGTCAAAATTGGACTGGCGGTACCTTTCGCTGTCGGGTTATCGGATACTCTGAGTGCAAAGAGTGGAGAGGAAAATAATGTTCTGACCTTCATCTTTTCCCGAAGACGTTACTGTCACCATTTTCAATTTTAGCAGCCGCAACGACCTCCCCGCTTTCCCGACAGCGTTGATTCCGACAGACAAGTAATCAAGTCTCCTATTATTTACGCCGACTAGTTTCCCAACGGCATACAACATGTAAAGTAACAATTTTCCGGTGAAACGAACGCGAAGGTAATGTTCCAGTGATTAATTGTTTCATCAAAAGTCATGTATTTAAGCAAGTGGTTTAGCATGAAAGACGAAGCCAGAAGAGGACAGTTAGTAGAATCGTTGACTGTGACATCGAAGTAGCAGCCGATATAGCCATCTCTTTTGCCTCGCTCGGAACTTCTTCCGAAATAGGAAGATAAGATTCATAGTTGTCAAACTTGTCAAAACTCATATTGAAGGAATTCATGGAGTTGTTTGGAACGGAATTTGGTTCGGGAGATTTTCCAGACTCGATTTCTGCAGTTTCAGATTCATCATACTTCGATGCCTCTGTACCGGAACTTGATACCTCAGATTCAGAAACATCATCGGCGTTGGACACCGAGTCTTCATTTGATTGATCAGCTTCGTCAGAGGATTTTCCATTAGAATCAGACATATCGGACTGCAATGGCTTGCTTGATTCGAGAACGTCCATAGTTGTCAACTCTGTTTCAGGAGATTCTGATGCGGGCATAAAAGAAACCAAATCAGTGTTACTTTCTGTAACCGAATAATATGAAGTCGTGGTGGATCCAGATTCATGTGTTTTCGGTACAGCTTTCGATGATTTCATTGCAGATTCCGAACATTTGGACGACTTTGAAGTAGTTCCTTTCACATGTGTTGACTCTGCCGAGGCATAATTAGCATAGGACTTGGATGATTTTGACGAAGATAAAACAGACTTGCTCGATTTGGATGAATGCCGAGGTTTGTTCAAAAACTCCATGGAGTATGGCATACTCGATAAATCAATAACAATTTCATCAGCAACTGTGAACTTGTTCGATTTTGAAGATACAGACTTGCTCGATTTGGAGAAATGTGAAGACACCTTCGGAAGCTCCGCGTTGTACGACAAACAAAACAGGTCAAGACGTAATGTCTCACCATCATCGTCACCACCATAATTGCTCAATTTTGTAGAATGAGCTTCAGTTGGAGTACTGTGGACGGCGATATCGTAGGACATACTATTAGACATATGATTAATCTTCGACATGTTAGAAAAGTATGGGTCAAAAGTCGTTGACTTCGAGGATTTGGATGACTTCTTCTCATTGAAGTCCGAAGCCTTAAAAGATTTTGAAGATTTTGCCGCTGAAACTTGGTACATGACGGATAGGTCGTCGGTTGTTGCCTTGGATGATTTCGAGGTGGAACTCATGGATGTTGATTGCCCAGGTTTGATCGTAAGGACACTGGGGTTATGTTCGGCGGTATAAACACTAATTGTAGGGGCTAAACTCCGTTCATACGAAGGTTCGGGCGATCTAGGGGAGATGGTTGGGGCGTTGGGAGCGGAAGCGGGGCAAAATGCCGGCCAAGCATTGACGTTTGCGCTCTGTGCGTTAAAGAAAACAGGTATTTTTGCGTGTTATGAAGGCAAATCAGTACGTGGAAACGACTCAAACAGACAACAAATAGCAAATAATTCAGAGAATGAGCTACAAAATGAAATACGAGACTCACGATGGTAACCCATCCAATGGAATCTCCATCATTTATAGTGACAACGTCCTTTCCACACTCCAAGTTGTAAATCCAAAACACACGATTCCGAACGGCAACCCCATCGGCATTCTTCCCGTTTATAATCAAAGACGCTCCTCCAGGAACGAATTCCATCTGCTCTCCCAGTGCTATGGTGGGATCGAGAAAGCTAGTTATTGAGAAATACGACATGAAATCACCGTCGGTAAAAGACGCATTAAGGGCATGAGTGTCATCTTGGTTTAATACAGTGAGGTCACCTGAGGTGTCGAACTCAAGGTATTGGACAGATGTGATTTCAATCGGTGCTTTACGATTGACCTCATTTTGCATTAGATCATCAGAAAAGCTCTCCTTTTGAAGATGGCGGCCTGGGATTATCTCCCCTCTAACTGTTGCATTTATAAAAGCAACTTGATCAACTAATTCAACATGAGTTGGAGACGGAGAGTTCGAATCTGAATTGCTGACGATATCGACAAAGCAAAATGAACTCAATATTCCGCTATTTTCACTCAGGGTATTGGTCTCACAATCCTGTGTAAAATCGATTACGAAGTCAAGTTTCACAGGAGAACATGAGCACATAGAATACTCATCATTTTGCTTATCTAATGGAGATTCAGTGTCTTCATCGTCCCGTTTAAGATTTCGAAGCTGTAATAATTTTGTTCTTGCGTTTGTTGAATAAGACGAAATAACATTTTTTGTTGATTTTGCTTCTGTATGATAATGTTGCGAAGAAATCGATAAACCCATCATGAATAATGGTGGAGTGAGCCACATGATTACTTGAGTGAATTTCTTAGTTGAAAATTTGAATGTTGAAGTCAATTAAGAAGCCTGTTGGTGAAGAAAGAAGAACACCATCAATGCTAAATGCTAGTGTCTATTGTCGCACCTATGGTAAAATGTGAGCATACCATGTGTATCATTATTTATTATTGCTTTTTCTGTCTCGATTGCTTTAACTCTCTAGAGATTATACAATCTTCCTTACATTACGTAATGTCATCGAAGAAACCATGATAACAAACAACAACACGGCTGAACAATGAACTCAAACTGCACACTACACCAATCATCACGAAACATTCTCTCTAATGTTATCTCTCTAGAGGGAGAAACCTGCCGTGATATGGAGAGAGGAAAGTGTCAGAATAGTGGGGGTTTCGATTATTGCGACGGATGGAGAGTTGAGATATTGCCGAACGATATGTAATTTTGTACATATTGTTTTTGTACAGATAGTATTGTCGGTAGATGATATCGATGGATTTGAGGATCACCCCCTATCCAAAAGAAAACTGATATGAAGAGAGAGTCGGCATGAACTTCTAATTCCAGCCGTGATTGTATTCTGTATGTAAAGAGCTTAGCTACTACTACTTTTGCTAAGTGTGAAAGTTTGAGGACAATTCAAATTGGGGCCGTTGAAACGCATTCATTTCGTTTCAAAATACTACAGTAATAATATTCACTCAGATGACTTTTTTCTATTGCCTTTTCTTAGTCTTTTGTGTGTCTCTTCTCAATCGCCAAAAGAGGCAGAAAGAAGTAAAGCTTAAAAATTATTTTTGAAATTTTCGTTGCATACTTATAACTAAGCACTCAATTTAAAGGACACTTGATTGAGATAGAATTCCTGTATGATTATTATTTGTGATCCCGTTTGTAAGAAAATGAGAAACATTCACATGTGTTTCGTTAACTTAACAATATGTATTCGCTTTGAAAAGAGTTTTCACAGGACTTGTAATCGGGTAGAAATCGGTTGGAACGGACACAATTGACAGTAAATGGTAGAAGTTACCACATCAGACCTTGTCCTACCGGAAAGATCCGTTATTTTCACTCCATTAAATTAACGGGGGAGTCATGACTATCATCCTTTTCCCTGCGAAATCAAAAACGGCTGTTGAACCAAAATGAACCAATGATTCATTTTCAAGGGTTCTTCACAGACAATGCTCGAGACTGCCAATATAGAGGCACAAAAGACTCTGCGCATGAACTAGTGGAAATCTCCATTATCTATCATCTCCGCAGTAGGCGAACGCAATAATCGACCCGGACGATTGCCACCATGGCGGGATTTCCCAACAAGCTCAAACGCCTCGTGAGCAAAAAGAACGCCAAGAAAGATGAAAATGCTGGCGAACCCATTGATACAAAACCCGCACAGACCGCCGGCGGAAAAGAGGTCGAAACGTTGAAATCTGTCAAGACTGGAGGAAGCGGCTCCACTGCCGCCAGCACATCCAATAAGAACAATGCCGCCACCGCTGCTGCTGCTGCTGCTGCCACTGTTAAGCCAACCAAATCTACAGTCTCGGCGGCAGCTGCGCACAGGGGGAAAGATGCTGGATCGGGGAAGCCTGTTCAATTGAAAAGTTCCAAGATGGCGAAGCCTGCTCCACTGAAAACTTCCAAGACGCAGAGCTCGCAAGGCGCATTGCAAAAGACCCCATCCGCAACCGAAAAGAAAATTTCGACTCAGAAGAGATCACCGCAGCCGCCAGCAATGAGAAGGTCTTTAACCGATGGAGCCGAAGGGAGAGGAAGCGAAAACAATTCTAAGATGAAGTCGTCTGCAAATGGCCCTGGGGGGAGAGGAAGTACCGAAAATCTCGCTAAGGCGTCTGAGAAAGGCTCAGTTGTTAAACTAGCTGCCAAAGACAAGACAGAAGAGGAATCCATCCAAGAACTCGACGGTATCATCAAAGAATTGAGTATCTCGGCTGACATTGCCGTGCCTACCTCCTCAGACCACGACGATGGTGTGAGTGAATTTAGCGGGGGCAGTGCGAAAAGTCTGGAGTCTGAGTCTGAGGAAGAGGAAACAGATCAAGAAGAGGAGGAAGAGGAATCAACAGCGGCAGGAATAGAAGCTGCTGAAAACCGTCTATCAAATACAGGAGGCGATGCCAAATTAGTGACCAAAGAAGTCCCTATTCCTCCGAGGACTCCAACCTTTCAATCAGAACTCTCTGCAAAAACAGAAAAAATCGGCAATGAGATAGATGATAATGCTCAAGGTGGACCGGGCAAAGTTGCAAATGAAAGCGTCATAGGAAGCGTGGCAACTAACACTACTGCAGCGAAACAAAGTGCCAAGAAGAGCATTAAGAGTAATGCATCAAAGGCGACCTCGAGAGCGAGTGGCCAAATGGCAAGAGGAACTGGTGGCAAGGAAGGTCCTACGTGCGATTTCACAAATGGTAGCGCTTCAAAGGGAACTACAAGGTCCAATCCGAGCCTAAATCAAAACGCTAAAAACATTTCACGGCATGTTGACAGAGAAAATGGTACTACTTCATTAGCTGCAGCAAAAACAAATGCTGAGCTAGCTAGTGCGGGAGGAATCACTTCGAAGCGAACTACATCGAGGAGCGGTGTCGGGACCAAGTTGACAGCAGGAGGATATATCAAGGGAAAAAAGAACAACGATCCCAAAGCAAATGTATCACGATCAGGTGGTACATCGACACCAGAAAATAGTGCGGAAAAGGAAAATGTGGATGCACTGCCATCTTACACTCCAAATGATACCCAAACGGTGGATGACGCAAAGCCAGCCGAAGAAAAAACTTCAGGTGCAGGCCCTACCATTCTTACTGTCACAAAGAAGAAGTCTTTGTTTTCTAAAGCTTTCAAAACCAATAAAAGCGGTAGTGCTAAGAAATTTCCAGATGCTGCGACTTCTGAGGTGAAAACAGAGCCCTCAGTAATAACAACATCTCCGAATGGAGGTGTTACCACAGAGAAAAAATCCGACTCAAATGGAGATACCACTGGAAAGAAATCTCCCCCGACAGGAGTGACACATGAGGCCGAAGATGTACTTGCTGAGAGTTCTACAACAGGAGTTCCACCTGCAAGCGACATAAAACCCAAAACCTCTAAAGCAGAAGCTCAGTCATCAAAAACAAAATCTCGATCCAAAGAGCATGAGTTTCCAAGCGCCGTAGCGCCAGCTCGTGCAGGAAAAGGTTCCAGACAGTCACACGATGTGCGACCTCATCCCACGTCCTCAGGTCGTAATTTGTATCAATCTCGTGACGATAAAGATGATACCTCAGAAGAAGATCGGGAAGAATACTCCCAATATAATGATGGAGAATCAATTGAAATGCAACGTCAACTATCAGGTGACATTTCTCTCTACACGAAGTCCACCTTTGGAGAAACGATGACATTTGAGACTCATCTTGATGATATCGATGAAGATGACAACGATACGATGGAAGATACAGAGGCGATAAGGCACACGGATGTCATCATTCACGAGCCCGGTGAACCTAGTGACTTGTTGATGAGAGTTTTGTATTGGAAGCCGCAACTAGAATACGGTAATGACGTAATCATTCAAGTCGAGGTGAGCCCAAATTGGGGACTATACCATTTATATTCAATCACGTTGAGCTAATTGATATCCAACGTTTTGTGATGATTTCACGACCCTGTCGAAATGCCCAACATGAATAAAAACTACAACTCCACACACACGAATATTGCAAAACCATTAGGCGTCAACGGTATCATTCCGCGATTGTTTGCTACGCCGCGACATTGGGCCGGACAGGGCAAAATTCCCATTAGTACCAGGATGTGAAGTTGTTGGTACCATTAGCCTTCTGAACTCTAACGCCAAAAAACGAGGATATCGTGTAGGCGACCGGGTTGTTGCCATGAGTCGCAATGGCGGAGGGAACGCCACATTTGCATCATTTCCGGTATCGTGCATCGCGCCGATATCGAAGAATGTAGATGCCTCCGAGGCAGTTTGTTTGGTGGATGTGTACATGACAGCACATCAAGCGTTGAGACTTTCGAAAAAACAGGCAACGCCGTTGACTGGTTCCAACGTTCTGATCACAGACGGCTTCACTCCCGTTGGTCAAGCCTGTGTGCAATTGGCCTTGATGGAGGGCGCGAACGTTTACGTAACTGCCATGGAGTCAACACAAGACTCGTACTTAAAATCAATCGGGGCTAAGTGTCTCCCTTTCGAGCCCATGGAATGGCTTCCGAAAATACAAGGCAGAATGGATGTGGTCATCGATAACACATGCTTCGATTCATATGACTCATCATGGAAAGCATTGAACCCCAACGGCATTTTGGTTTGCACTGGAATGACTTCACTTTACAGCGTACTGGATCACGAGAGTGAATTATACGGTTGTGATGCTTTCGGAAATATGACTGTGAAAATTCAGGCCATGTGGGCGGAGACGAAAGCCAAGTACATCATGAGCAGAACAATGTTCCATGACTTGTATGCAAATATGCAGAACGATCCTAAGGTTTATCAGCAAGAGCTGAAATATTTGTGTTTCATGTTGGAGAAAGGAAGAATCAAGCCTAAGATTGATAGTAAAGTCGGAATTGAGGACGTGTCAGATTGTCACAGGTAAGCGCGAAATTTTCAACTTAAGCTTTTATTGCGTTGGTAGTCATGACATGACTTCTCTCACGAAATTCTGCGATTCTGATATTCATCAATTGTTTCAAGACGTATTGAAGCTGGAAAAGCGAATGGAACTATCGTTTGCCTGCCATGAAATATTAGGTCGTCTCTTCGGTGAAAAGAATCCACCTGAAAAACTTTTCGTTTTGTGTGAATTGATGAGAAAAGTCCGATGTCCCATTACAACAGTCAACCACCCCGTTGCCGTTTCAATTGGATTGCCTCTGTAAAGTACCATAATCTACCTGTTTCAAACAGCTTTCTACGTTTACTGAGTTACAAGACCATAAACCTACTTCAATAGTTAGGTAGTGCTACGAAATCTTCTCATGACAAACCATGAAATAAGTTAATTCTTCGAGAACATCTTTGATGTATCAATTAATGATTGAATCCCAACCGCGGACAATATCATCTTTCGTTGGAAATCATTAGTTTTTGATTGTTTTTAGATTACCTCTTCAGTGTCTCGAAACTTTACGAGATACGTTCAAAATTTTTCTCTCGATGATTTATGAAGAAAGTTATGGTCGGAAGGACTCAGAGCCTTCAGAAAATTAGCCTGGTAACAAAAACATCGAATCGGGAGTGATCCGCGTCATTTAGTAAAATAGTTAATCATCTACCAAGCCTTGAAACAGCTTTTAAGATGGCACATCTTTCGAGACTTTACATTGTTCGATGACCGACTGAAGAAAGGAGAGATCCCCAATCACAATAAATAAAAATACGAAAATCATTCCATGAACCGGGCAGAATACACCGTCCCTCCACCTCTTAAACCCCCACTTCCACCACTCCCTCTTCCTTTTCTTTCATTAGTATTTTTACTCCTATTATCCAAATCCCGATCCCTCGCCCCGGCATTCATACACGACATGACATCCACCAAACTTCTCGCCCTCTGCGCAAATTCACTCCCTAAAGAAGCTACCGATTGAGAGCTCGACCCTCCAATACGTTTAAATTTAGGCGAATTCGGATTGGTCGCGGTGGTGCCTGTTGCCGTGGAAGAGGCGATCGTCGATGTGTTGTTTGTGTCATTGTTCATTCCGTGGTAAAAATATTGATTTGGGGAGTTGCTGTTGTAATTATTGCTTGAGTGCTGACTTTTATTCGGAGAATGGAATGAAGAATCGTTGTTGTTATGAGAGGAATTGTAGTGTTCTGGGTGATTGTTTCCGGAATAGGAGTTTTGCCGAGAATCTCTGTCTCTGAGTCGTAATTCGTTGAGTTTTCGTTTGAAAGATTCTGATTTTTCGTGTTCTTCTGTGAGATGTTCTTCCCATTCCTTTGATTGCACCGATCAAAAAAGACGGGATCGTTGTCGATATGGAATATCATTATTTTCGAGTTGTGAGAAAATCAGTCGATGAAGGCGAAATCACAAAACGTCGCAGAATGAAAACACAAAAGGGCGTAGTTCTACACCAGACATTGAAACATAAGGCAAAACAGGGCATATGATAATGTCGATCACAACGCCATAATGTAATATGAACTCACTTCTCTCGCCAACAAAAACTCCGCCTTAATCTTGGCCAACGACTGCTCCAACTTGTCCTCTTTCCTCTTGTGCCCCCTAATTACCTCCCCCAGCGCCGACCAAAACCTCTGGCTCACCGTCTGCAGCGGCGTCTGCGAATACACGGGCGCCTCCAAAATCTCCTTCATCTCCTCCACCAAACTATTCAACGCCTCTTCCGCCGATTGCTCCACAATGGAACTCGGCACTGGACCCCCGCCATTCCTGGCGATCACGCTATCCAGTCCCGAAAACTGCGACAAATTTCCATCGAAGCTACGACTGCGGCTATTGGTGATAAAATCCCCTTCTCCTCCTCCGCTACCATCCCCCACACCGCCTCTGGAGGGAGTACTCCTCAGCGGATCCTTCCTTTCCAAAACGCAATCCCCCCTCTCCCTCAGGTCCATCTGCCGGAACTTTCCCTGACTCAAGGACCAGCCGCTCCTCAGCACATCGTCCATGGCATACCTCAGAATGGCGCACGATCGATCGGCCGTCATGGATTCTGCCCGGGCAATGGCCAGTTGCAGTCGGCCCCTATGGTCGGAATCGACCGGCAAAAGAGCCGAGGCGGAAGCGCAAGCGGTTTCGTAGAGGACGCGGCACTGAGCGAAATTTTTTGCTTCTCGATGGGGTTGTCCTTTCTTAATAGCGGCGAGGAGGACATCGCGCACGTCCTGGTCGATGAGCTCCTCGAAGTGTCTGGGATTGTTGCCGCCGTCGCCGTGATTGGTTTCGTTGCGAGGGGAGGGAGCGCCCGGTGCTTGGATGCCGTTGGAATCGTCGCCGTTGTCGGCGGCGCCGTTCGTCCTCATTCCGGCGGAATCCTCCCCGCCATTGCCCAGGACACCCCCAGAAAGAATCTCCCCGGCGATGTCTCCGGCAGCTCCGCCGGCGGCCCCCCCGTAAAGCACCCCGTCGAAATCCAAGCCGGCCCTTTCCAGCTTTTGCCGGACCTCCCTCATCTCCCCCTCCCTCCTCTCCCTTTCGAAAGCCGCCCCCTCCATGTGGGCCGCCTCGACGACGTGCTGGAATAACTTCTGCACGTCGGCGAAGGCGTCGATGATGGCCTCGCCCATGGCGTCGTAGCCGTGGTCGTAGCGTTCCATGAGGCGTTCGGCGATGGCGAGGAGGCCGTCTTCGTGGCCGGAGAGGGCGTCTACGAGGAGTTCGGGGGTGATTACTGGGGGGGAGTCTTCTTGGTTGATGTTGTTGTTATTGTTGTTATTGTTATTGTTGTTGTTATTGTTGTCATCAGCACCATTGTTCTTTGAATGGTCTTTGCCGGAATAACGATCGTTGTTGTTGCGTGACGGTGGCTCTCGCTGCGGTTGCCGCCGAAAATTGCCGCCGCCGTCGGCGGAGGTTGCATTCATTTCGAACGAGAAACTCGATGTCTAAGAGGAATTGCTCAAGATTGCCTTCGATCTATTGTTATTAATGGCCAAGGTGGCGATTATTTTTTAATAGATTGAAGGGGATATACTTATATCGTCGGAGGCAGAAGTCGAGGAGCGCGATAATATATTATATCTCCGTCGTGTCTCTCTACAATGTATAAAAAATAATGGAGTTTTGGAAACCTAGAGGCAGAGATGGACCTTCGTTTGTGCAGGTTAAGTTGTTCGTGCAGGAGTGCCTCCGAAAAATGTTTTTCACAATTAACAAAATTAAATCAGTGACGACGTTTTTTGATTTTAGAGGTAAAATTTAATTGATGTCTCGACTAGGATGACTGTTACGATGTATTTACAAATTCGAGAATATAGTATTATACAACAATTATTATTATCACCACTTCAGCCGAGGAGGCACACATTAATATATAATATTTAGTGATAAATTATTTAGAGGGTATAGAAATAATAATATAATATTATTATGTTGTCTTGCCCCACCTTTTACATTCATGCACAAACACCTTTCAAAGTGTTGTCATGATCAAAAGATCAACTTCACATATATATGAGTGTCACACTAATTACAATCCATAAACCACATATTCTATCAAGCCCAATGATAACCCCAAGTTCTCTTGTTCACATAGTGGTGGTTAAAGGTTCTGGGAATTGGTTGGAACATAGATCTTACTGGGAGCACTTATGACATTGAAAAATCATTATGATATGTTGTGTATAAAAACACAACTTCACAATGAGAGCCATTGTCATTGTATTTTACATCTGGAAAGCATGTTAAGATTCTAAAATAATCAAGAGCTATCAGGGCTGTCCAACCTGTTATAGCTTCTTGCATACAAAAAATTTTCATTGCTTTTTCTTGCAAAAATCAAACCAAACTAACACAACATGAGAATATTTCATCATGTTACTACTACTATTAAGATAAGTAGCATTGCACAACACAACATCTACTTGAGGCCATTGTACTGTATCTGCTTGCGATTGTGCTCTGTTCAACCATTGAGGTGTCCTCTCTTTTTATGTTTGATCAAAGTTCTAAATCATGGATTGAAACATGCAACAATACAATCAATTATATACATAATAACCAAAATTTTAAAATTTGATGAAAAATACAAAATATAATCAGTGAAGATTTGTTCAAAATGTAGTATTAAGCTTAGATCAATATAGGTAGGATAAATTAAATTTCATGATTAAACATTTTTCTATCAACAATGGTGGCATAAATAGCACAGAGGAATCCAAATAGAATTATTATCTATCAAGATACATCAGTTACTCCATTCTTGAGTTCAATGAATCTACCTGGATTTGATCTCACATTTGTTGGTTGATCATTAATTTTTAAATCTTTCTTCATGTCCAGTTCTTTGCATTGATTTTTTAAATAATTTTCACCCCAATCCATGAGGATTGCACCAAGCAAAATAATTTCAAATTTAGTTCAACCTGGTATCTGTATCAAATAGCATTAGAATTGCAATGGTGCCAAGAGCATTTTGGTTTGTGCTAAAAGTAGTGATAAGCAACATCCAAGCTTCAATCTGACCTCTATTTTTGTGGAACGAAAATTAGCCATCAAATAAGACGGCGATTTGAATAGAAAAATGTGCCATCTATTGTTGACAGTACGTACCTGTTTTTTTGTTATGCATTTACCCCTTCAATTGTATGATACTATTTCTTGCATTCATAAAACGTCGAAGAATTGTAAATACCATAATTGAATTACATATTATATTACTAAATCTTTTATGGGGTTCTAGAGGTTACTCCTTCCTTGTCCTAATAGGTTAGGATGATGTATGATGGCAATATCATTATATGCCTAATCTGTTTTTCACCCCAACGTCTGACAGAAGCCTTTCTCTAATATAATTTTACGGTCCATCATAACGGATTAAATTCACATAATGATGTGAGAAGAAACTTTATACAATGCAAAAATTATCGAATTCCTTCGTAGATATTTAAATCTTTTGATTTTCTATCGCAGTGCACACATTACATGATGTCTGTCGAGCTTTTCTTTGGCGATGCATAAAATGAGGCGAACGCATCTCAGCGCTGCACTGAGATGAACATTTTGTGTTCAAGAACGTCATGATATGACACAATTTCGAAATGGAGTAGAGATAGGACTAAAGAGACTCTGACACAAGGCAATTGGTCCAAATTATCCTTGTGTTTGAGACAACTGCGATACACATCAACAAAACGAAGAATATATTCTTTAACTGGTCGGTGCATCAACATATTGTACTACTTATCTCTATCAAAGTGCGATTACAATGCACAAAAAAAATGAGAACAATTGACTATTATCCTCTCTAGACTAATGGCCCATACTATTGCAACCAAATTCCAGGATAGATGAATGCGATTAGCATCTCTTCATTCTCACTGGTTTTTCCTGGCAAATCAAATTCTCCGCCTCTCTCTAATTAAGTCAATGCCTTCACCAACCACTCTGACCACTATTTCAATTTCATATTGAACAGAATCAACATCATCATATCCGTTCCTCGTGTACACCGCAATGGTCAGGTACAACGACGACGTAGACGGCTCCTCTAAAGGATCAGACATCTACGAACATGACATCTCCGTCGCCTCCCTCGGACCGCTTTCACTCGAGTACAAACCCTCCAAATACGAAGGCGGTGGGGGTTCCACCCGTTCAAGAGGAAGGAGTCCCGCCCGCTCCCGAAGTCGAGGCCTCGAACGCTCGCGAGGTAGCCGCAGTCTCGTATCGGCCCGAAGTCGAGACAGTAGTCATGGGGATAACAAGGCCATAATGTCGGTGTATAGCAGTCGTAGCGTCATGGAGGATCAGGCAGATGTGGTGGGGCAGTGTGTGGTCGATGATTTGAAGGAGGTGGGGACTTGGAGGACGGGGTTTACGGCGGCTCAAATTTTTGGCGGTATTCCGGGTGAGTGTGGAGTAAATGATTTGAACCCGTTGAAATGTTGTAATGAGAAATGAGTTTTGTTTTGTTACCACATTCTTGAAACGTGCTATTTTCTTTCTCCGTGATGCTCAAATGCTTCACAATCATGCATTATCACTAACAAGCATGTTTCATCTCTCTTTAATGCAAAAGTCATGGTAACACAAATACCCGAAGCCATAACCTATGCCTATATAGCCAAGGTTGACCCCTTCCTCGCCCTTCAATCGACTTGGATACTCAATATTCTCACCTCCCTCATTGGTGGACGCCCCGGTCTCACCTCCTCCGTCTCCGGCTTCGGAGCCATCGTCATACGACTTCTCGTCAAACATCACGGGGAAGAGTACATTTGGTATTCGGTCATTTTGTCAGGGTTTCTGCAAGTGGTCTTTTCGACATTTAGGATCGGAAAATATTTGAGGATTATGCCCCCTGCGATTACCGTTGGGTTGCTGAATGCTATTTGCCTGTTGGTCTATTTGGCCCAGTTGAGGTATTTCAAAGAATTTCCCCATGGCAGCGGCTACGGAAACAGTGACGGGGACGGGGATATAAACGTTTTTGTCACCAATTCAACCACTATTGCTGGTGAGGAGGACAATTTGAATATGCCATGGTCCTATTTTTATGGATTTGACTTGGCTTGGGCAACGGATCTTTATGTCATTCTTTTGACTTGCGGTGAGGCGTTGGCCACGATGATGATAAGCTTCTTCTTACCACGGTACATTACAATCTTTCCGAGTACGCTAGTGGCTATCGTGGTGGTGACTGCGGCTCATGTTGGAATTGTCAGCTCGACTGATTATTATAGCCCTGATATTGATGATTATTGCAATTCGGATGTGAGTAATGGCAATTATTATATCACCTACTTTTGTCGCTTGAGGTACAACTAGCCGCCTAATTTCTACGAGCCGAACCTAATTTTTTGTCCCATTTCTAACCATCAGCTACCAACCAACCGCTTCTACAAAGGAATATTCCTTTCCAGCGAGTTCGATCTACCCACAGTCTTCACCTGGGAGACCATCTCCGCCGTGGTTCCAGCTGGAGTGTCACTCTTTTGCGTCTCTCTCATTGAGTCCATGGTGGCGCTCAATGTCGTAGATAAGTTCACCAGTTGCGATTCCGAACAAGATCGCATCTTCTTCGGTCAGGGATTCGCCAATTGCGTTGTGGGTTTCTTCGGGGGTATGGGAGGCAGTGCTTTGGCATTGCCTTCGTTACATGGGTTGAAGGCCGGGGGTGTGTCGTCTGTGAGCACATTTTGTGCGGGGTTGTACATGTTTATGGTAGTGGCGTTTGCTTATCCGGTGGTCGCTATGGTGCCTTTGGGTGCTCCTTTGGGAATTACTCTCTATTTGGTGAGTGGGCATCTACGGTGAAAGCTGTTGTGGGCACAATGAAGTGGGAGTAATTTCTCGTCCGTTCACATCATTCTTACCCATAGTGACGCGTCATCTCTCGTTCACTTTCAGATCTGTCATTGCATTCAATGGAATCCTCTATTGGCATTTATCCTGAAATTTTTTCCAGACTCTTGTCTGTCTTCCAGACCAGATCATTTGCGGCTGGCGGCTCCGGATATTTTCGCGACTTTTCTGTCTTCGTGGTTTGCTCTTTGCTCGAGCATATACGGGCTGGCGGGGTATTTAATCGGAATGTTGTGCTATGCATGTGATCCGATAGGCCATGGTGAGAGTTGACAGTTACCGAGACGTATGCTGGGTCTGAGTTTTATACCGTCATCAACGACTTCTCACTGTCAACCCATGCCTAATTTCTGTCTCGTGAAACAGCAATTGTATTTGGAGAAAACGAAAATGACAATACGTTAATCGACTTGAACATATCAAGCGAACACTGCTTCACCAAGGCCCCTGTTGAGGATCAGGATGACGAATGTGAAAATAGAGACTATGGCGATTATGACGTTTAGAGACCGAATTAGCTTGAAATGAATGCTATGACGGAGAAAGTACATTTCAAATGTCGTGAAAGACATCCTCGCAAGTTGACCTGAAATATATTCATAAAGGTGCTGGCACCGTCAAATTATTAGTCGCCCCTGCCGCGCTGAGATCATACCGTGAGTCCTTGTATATCATAAGATAAGGGAAATATTCATATTTTGGTCTACTTTACCGAAGCGGGTAAATTTTAGGTTCTCGGGTAATTTTGTATTCACGACAACAGGTGGTGTGAAACCGAGTATGAGCCTAATATGCTGTCGAGGAAATTTTGTGATGCTGAGGCCGACTTCATCCAACCATTCCAGATCCATGATACCTGAATTCTTCTTTTCCCACTTAGGTATTTTTGATTGTATTTGAACTAGGACATTTTCAGGCATGTGACGATGTCATGCAACATGTAAGGGTGTGGGACGATAATGCAAAAAACACCAAATACATGTTCAGTAAAAAATAAAAAATGATCCATACCACTGCTTAAAATGCCCCTTTAAATGAATGCCAAACTGTTGAAGTGCCATATCCATGGCACATTGGAGTAGTAAACTTTTTGAGTGCTTTTACTGAATATCTCTGGTTTGTCCAGGACAATTTGCTTTTAAGCACTAAAGTCAATTTTGTTCAAAATTTATGAAAAAATGTTTTATTTTTTAATTGTTTGTCAAAATGCACAGTTGTACTGCATGATCATTTTAGTTCATAGTTCAAATATCTCTACATGATGCTGATTTTTTCAGTATTTCTTATAATTTCAACTATCCTATGAAGGACAAAACCTAACAAAAAAGTATCTGAGTTTGATATATTTGGTGCACTTGGGACCTTTCAATTGTCAACTTTGTGATTGGTTGGTTTTCATTGAAATTTTGGTTTTTACCAAATTGTGAAATGTTCCAGTTTCTGCTCTTGTAATGTGAAATAAGCATGTGTCAACATCATGTTAGCTGAGGGCATTGAGAATCAAATTGGGGGTCAGTCGTTGACAGCAACAACAAAGTAGGGCATTGACAGCAGTTATGTGAGAGATTAGATGTTATTAATGTAAAAAACAAGGGAGGAATATAAAGTCAACAATGAGGAAGGGCATTCATAACAAAATGCCAAATTTGGTGTTGGTAAATTCATTATGGAGGACTTAATCAACAAAATTATTGAGAGTGTTGATGACAAAAACAATGGAGGATATTGACCACAAACACAATGGATGATGTTGACAATGAAGACAAGAAGATGGAAGGGCAATGTTTTTTGAGCAATTTCGTTAATTGTTATTTGGATATACACGAGTCAGGAACTATCACTGCCATTAACTGTGATAGTCGGCTATCACACTTAATATCAGTGGTAGTTAACTATCACAGATATTGAGTGTATAGTTTTCTATCACAGTTTTTAACCTTGGCAGTAAATTGTCACAGATATTAACTGTGATAGTTAATCATTGTCAATAAACACTGTGATAGCTAACTGTCATCAATAATGACAGTTGATAGTGTCATGGTTGTATAAACCAACACACTTAATAATGGTGATGTTGGTGATATTTCACTATCACCATTATTAAACTATCACTGTTAACTATCACAGATATTAACTGTGATAGTGACTGTCACCTTTATTTTTAGTCCAGGACTGGGCATTTGAAATCTCTAATGATGCCAAAAATTGTTATCAATGCACTATCTTCCAGGGAGGGAGCTGACATCAAAAATGAGAGGAGGTCATTCACAACAAAGCAATTGAGCGTGATGCTTACAAAAAATAAATGGAGGGTTGTGATTGAACTGTGTCAAAACAACGAGGAAGAGTGATGAGGTAGAAAATTGACATCCATAATTGCTGTCAAATTCTAATTTGAATGATCAATTACTTTCAACTACCAATCATAAAGTATGTGACTAATATGAATCCCAAATGAACAACTGAAGCACATTTTTTTTATAAATCAAGTGCTTTTTGTAGCTATGCCAAACTTTTATCTTCACGGTGTTCTATCTGATTTCTGTCGTCGTTTCATTGTCGTAATTGCTTCAGGACACTTTTACTATCAATGACAGAGTATCCTATAGAAACCGTAATTTTTTATTCATTTTCATAGTTCATAGTGATTGAAGTTAATAAATAATAATACACACACACAATGCCAGCGGTATCGACAAGCCGCCCCGCCCCGCCCCGTTCCGCTCTAACTCGCTAACTCCACTTCCCCCGATCCCCCAAAGAAACACCCCCCCTCCCATCCCTCCGAACGTGCTCCGCCGCCACGAACTTGAACCTCGGCGGATAATACCCCCTCAACTTCCCGTGCACCAGCCCCTGCAACACCCTCCCCTTCTCGTCCAGCGCACTCTGCATTCTCTCCATCGATTTCCGCACCGTCGATTCCGGTAGCGCGGAAAGATCGATGGCGCGGGGCAAACACCAAAAGATGCGTGCGTGTCTCAAATCGGGGGAGACGTGCACTCCGAGTATTTCGACGGGGTGACGTCGAACGGTGAACGTCGGGTGTTTAAGGGAATATTCGTGGAGGGCGGTTTGGAGGGCGTGTTCGAGTCGCGTGGCTTCTTGGATTTGGGGTATGGATTTGTTTGGGTTGGGAGGGTCGTTGGGATCGCCGTGGTTGTGGCCGTTGGGGTGGTTTGCGAGACGATGGTCGTCGTCGTCGTCGTCGTTTTCGAAGAGGGGTTGTTGGGCGGAACTGCGGGAGAGAATGTCGCGGGTTATGGCGTGGAGTTGGGTGAGGCCCGAGGATTTTATGGCTTCGAGTTTGTAGTTTTTGGGGGGGTATTTTATGTTGGCGTGTGATTCCGGATCTTGTTGCTGTTGTTGCTGCATTTGTTCTTGTTGCTCGGTAACATTGGATTTACTGGATTTGTTGGATTTTTGAGGTGGTTCAAAGATGGGGTGAGTGTACTTCGTTGTCATCGAGGAATTCAGAGCGGAGCTCGTTGTGCGTGAGTAGAAGTTATGCTGACAACAAGACGGACGATCCAGTGATACGGCGCAAGAACCGATGACATCATGTTGGTAAGGCGAAGATGGAGTGAGTCCGGATGATGAGGATTTTGATGTCCGATGCCGCAGTGGTGACGGCAACGGATGGGGCCGTTTCGCGGCGGCGTGTCGGATGCAGGGCATCATGGTGCAGATTCTTGCTTTGGATATTATAATATGATGGTGTGAAGAAGGGTGGGTGGCAGGATTTGTGGCCCGAAACGAACAAAAATTAACAAATGAGATAGTTCTTTTCATTGTTGAAATATTACTTACATTTTGCGAGGGCTTCAAATGTATCTTTCAAATCATAATTCCGCCATCACACCTGCAAAACTCCACCGCTGACGTTTCCTCCAAAAAAGGTGTTGCCGATCAGAAATTACATGTAGTAGAGTTAGGTTCGATAGCGTACTTTACAAAAGTAGTCCGTACCTTACTACAAACATATTATATATTATTTCAAAATAGTATCAACTCACCATGACAGAAAGCAACAACGACGGCAACAGCGACTGGTGCACCATAGAATCCGACCCAGGAGTGTTTACCTCCCTCATCGAGTCCTTTGGCGTCCAAAACGCCGAAGTGACCGAGCTATGGTCCCTCGACGACGACTCCCTCGCCAGCCTCGTCCATCCCATGGAAGGAGTGGACGACGCCTCCGTCCACGGCTTGATTTTTCTCTTCAAATGGCAAAAGGAAGGTTCTGGCGCCGCGGGGAGCAATGGCAGCAACAACAACAACGACGACGACGACGACGGCGGCAACGTCGAAGCCGAGACCTCAACGGGTTATTCGCCTCTGACCGGAGACGACGCCCCCCCCGACCTCTTCTTCGCCCATCAAGTCGTCACCAACGCCTGCGCCACGCAAGCCATTCTCAGCGTCCTCTTCAACGCCCCCCGCGCCATTCCCCATCCGGACCCCGACGACAACAACTCCGCCGTCGACGACCGCTCGGGCCGGCACCTCCGCCTGGGCCCCCTCCTCACTTCCTTCCGCGCCTTCTCCCGCCACTTCCCCCCCGCGCTCCTCGGCGAGGCCATCGGCTCCTCCGAAGAGATACGGAACGCCCACAACTCCTTCGGCCGGGCCGACGACGCCTTCTTGCACGATCCGACCCGTCGTCGGCGCAGAGATCGGAGGGAGGGGGAAGAGGAGGACGTCTTCCATTTCGTGGCCTTTGTTCCCCACGGAGATGATGGCTGCTTGTACGAGTTGGACGGGTTGAAGGCCGGTCCGGTGAGGGTGGGTCGGTTTCGCGAGGGCGGGGACGGTGACGACATTCACAACAATCATAACAACAACAACAACGACAACGACGACAACAACTCACCAACGGAAACATTGTCCAACTCCACCTACGCCAAGGAAACGCTCGCCTGGCTGCACCTCGCAAAGACCGCCATCCAAACCCGCCTCTCTCGCTACCCACCCGCAGAAATCAAGTTCAACCTCCTCGCCGTGACGCAAGATCGTCGGACCTACCTCTCCTCCCATCTCGATTCCCTCGTCGCCATGGGGTTGGAAGAGAGCGACCCCGCCATGTTGCACGTGCGGGAAGAGCTGTTGGCGGAGGAGAACAAGAGGGAGATGTGGCAGGTGGAGAACGAGAGGAGGAGATGGAATTATTTGCCGTTTTGCGTGGAGTTGTTGAGAAGCTTGGCCGGGAGTGGGAAGTTGGAGGAGTTAGTGGAGGGGGTGAGGGGTAGGGTTAGGGAAAGGGAGGAGAGGAGGAAGAAATTACGGTTGGATGAATAGATCATGATGTATTTGATGTTGGTGGGGAAGTGTATTGTTGTGCTGTCTTTTGAACGAAAGACATGTCATGTTTGTTAGATAGAAGGAACAAGACGAGAAGTGTATTTGTCACTTAACTAGAGGACACGTTGGAAAATCAAAAAGGATGACCCAAAGAAGCGTGTCTAACGTTTCTTCGAAATTGAAACCGTTCATAGACAATGTTTATCAACCCAGATTTTTTTTGAGGTCACGTAAAAACTTTGATGTTTTGGTTTGTTGTGACGACAATTTCAAAAAAATTTAATACAATTTTCATAAACTTTGACATCAGACATTTAGATAATACTAATTATTATTTACTTTGTACAAGAAAAATACACCAGCGCATTTACGGATGATGGAAAAAATTAAATTTAGGATTAGTCTGCTTGATGAAATGGTTGTAGTGACTTATTATTTGGTAACAACCATGCCAAAATGTTTAGATTTAGTTCTAAACAAATCCGATGGGCAATCTACAACTTTTTGAGGAAACAAATTGAGCTAAATTTAGTCCTTAGATGAAAATGTGGACTAAACATTGACCTCTGAGCTGTTTTCTAAATTAACAAATTATGTTAATTTTTGGGTGTTCTTGGATGGATGCTTGTTCTTGAATGTGTTTATTGAAGAATTCCATGATTCTACAAACAGAATTCTATAAGCACTAAAAGCTTTGTTGTGTGTTAGATATCTACCTTTGCCAAAATATTTTCCATTTGAATTTGTTTGTATTTGTGGCTGCAATGATGCAGGACAAAATATTTATCCATCAAATTCAACTAGTCCACCATAAGACATGATTTTATAGTACAGAAATATTCAAGATTTACAATACATTCAGTCCCACTAATCTGCTTCAACTAAGGTAGCAGGCTGATCCCAATTGTCCCTTGCTCAGAAAACCCTTACTTCCATGGTATGTGGGATTTTGGAAGTATTAGAGTTCACCTGCTATGACAATTCTATGTATTGCCAGCTAAATTATATCATATACTATACATAACCATAATATACATTTGAATGCCTCCTTATTACCAATACAAATTATGATTTACTCACTTTCTGATGATCATAATCAAAATGATGTCTTTTGATATATCTTTATTCTTGTGAGTACTTGTACTGAACTACACAGTATGCTGCATATTTGTCATATTTCTTTTTTGTTTGTGAATGAGGATCAGTTTAATTGTTTGCTGATTTCCATGTGATAATAAAAATGCATATGACATTTTTATCATACAATACATCTTTGAATAAAATATTTTTCTGCATGGAAAATCCATTTTGACACATTCACAAAATGTAGCTATGTTACATATGTATGGTTCTTGGTACTTGGCTATCAATTGCATTTTCCACACTACCTGTGTATTTGCTTTTTCTTGCATAATTCTTGTGGATCTCTGTTCAAATCTATGTAAATGATTCTATCACAATTGCCAACTCATAAAATACTACAAAGGCAATAGCTTGTATGCACAATAGTTGTTCCCAGCAGATTACCCTTTCAAGATGCTTGATTTTGCTGATATCAGCAACAGCAAGCCAATCTAATGGTGCTTGGGTAAAACATGAACAATCCCATCCTTTCTATCCTGGCCAACCAATACATCGTCATTATCAACAGCCTGTTATGCCCAGTTGTGCCTCCCTGGATTACAGGGAATACCACTGTGTGGATTTTTGTGCTTTCTGTCTGTCTGTGATTTGGCAATATCAGGAACATATACTGGGCTTGATCCCTCTAGCATTCTATAACCAGCTTTTTATCCTAAGATATTGTTACATTTTCTGGGTATTTCATGAGTAATTACTGAACCCTTGAGAAAA
>JALLPE010000144.1:0-23014 GCA_036940025.1 Conticribra weissflogii
AAGCAAAATGGATGAGTTGGTTGAGGATGTGTTTTTGCTCTTGGTTGATATCAAAAATGTCAGGCTCATCTGAATTGGTCAGATTGCAGTTTGTTTGAATCATGCCACACAAAAAGTCATGGCAATTGGTGTCCTGTTGGCAAAGTGTTTGTTATTTGCTTTCATCATTAAGGAATTTGAGTTTCAAGCAATGAAATTTGGCAACATGATCTTCAAATATCCCAGCTGAGTGCTGTGTGTCCAGCTTTGTGTGATACCAGTAGATGTATTTGTTGGTTTTGGGGTCAGCATAGTTACAGACATCAAAGGGAGGAGGTGTATCTGAGGTGGCTTTTCCCCCAATGTAACATGACTGATCAGTTTCATCATCTGGATATGGTGAAACGCAATAAGCGGTAGTGACAGGGTCTTCACCTTTGCCATGGCCATCAAAATGAATGGGATGGTAAGGGTTGGTGGATGGGTCAGTATGCCATTCCATATGATTAGGACCATCAGATTTTGATGCTGAGTCTTCAGATGGGCAGCTTTGCAGTCTGTGGCAAGTAATAAAATCGTTGTCAATGCAAGGACAAGAGAATGACTACCTTGATCATCATCATGACGGTCACAACTGTAAGAGCAACTGCAAAAGTGGCTACATGAGCGACTGCATTTCAAGGAGCGGAGATGATTGTCAGTATGATAAGAGGAGTGAGAGTCACGATTGTGGTGTGGCGGCAAGTCAGAACAACAAGCAGCCAAAAGAGGAGCTGCACAAGGTTTTGAAGGTTGTGTATTTGCAATTGTCATCAAAATCCCTGGCTGTTTGAGAGCCAGTAGCAGGATTGTGCATTTTGCATTCAGTCCACTCAATTGTGCGGATATTGTTGCAGAAACCTCATTGGTTACAAATCTGTGACAAACTGGCTTCATGCCATTGACCAGAGCAAGAATGATTACAAAGTTAGTAGTAGGGACAATGGGTAGAAGGAGAAATGGATGTGTCTGCATTGTCTTCAGCATCACAAGGAGTGAAGGCATCATAGGAGTGATGAGAGGACTGGCCTTTGTCACTACGGCAATTGATTTGTTTGTCAATTTTTGGGGTGAACTGGCATTGTAATGGCCTTGGACGAAGTTCTTGAAATCGTCCAAGGTGTCCTGTTCAAAAACATGGTTACCACAATACACATAATCTTGAATGTGTTCCTTAGGGAATGAATAAAAAATGATCTTGGCTTCATCGTCATCAAATTTTTTTTCATAACAATGGTCCAAGAGTTTAACAGCATGTATTGCTTTCTGAAAGTGTAAACGGTTTGTGGAGACATGGTGAGTGATTTTTTCTTTCTACTATGTATGTAATGGAGAAGACAGTTGCCAGCAGCAACAGGGCATCCAGTGAAGGCAACCTTGTTAAAAAGGTGTTGCAGATCCTGTGGAAGGCGTTGGACTTGTATGTTCTGTCATCATTTTTAAGATCTTTGAGTTCATGTGTGGCTTGAGTCCAGAAGGTATGGAATTCGGTATTACATAAAGCGTGGTTTTTGTATGTAGAAAACAATTGCTCAACCAAGATAATGTAGAGTTTATTGAATATGATGATGTCATCAAAAACGTTGGCAACTTTGAGGGTGTAATTGAAACCACTGGCTCCACCATGGTCAATGGGGACAGAAACTTTGAGTTCCCTTGTGGACTTGCTTGCAGCTCTGGCAAGAGTACCAAAAAGAGCAACAGATTTGTGATCAGGGGGGGTGTAGTCAAGATTACCATTGAGGTAACAGACATGGTATTTGAAGGGAGAGTCAATATGGTGGTAGCTTTTCATGGTTAAGGTGGTAGATTGGATTTTTTCACATAGGATTTGGTAGTTACCTGTGATATACCCACTTTTGAGTAAGGTGTTTTAGTATTATGAAAAGGTGGGTTAAGAAGTAGACAAGGTGTTCTATGCACACAAAGACAAAATAAGAGAAGGACGCGGGGACATGTAGATGATACGTGCCCATGACGTCACAAGGAACCAGAGAAGGAGGAACGGGAATCTAAATAAGAGGATTCCCTGGAATTCTGTGAGAAGCGCAACTGGGTATAACAGTAGGATTTCAGCACATCCATCAATTCCCAATGCAAATTGTTTAATGGAATTACAAATCAAGTACAAACAATTATCAAAACGATGGTTTGATTCAAAATTTGACTATTTCATTCAAAAACCTTCAAAAGACATGAATATAATAATAAACATGAAGGAAGTATTCAACTTTATTGATAATTTGCTGTGACAAAATAGACTTTAATGATAGTTTGAAAATCCATCAATACATAAATTCAAACAAAACTTTCTCACTATAATTTTAATGAAGCTATTTTGATCATGTTTTGTAAGTTGAGGCAATTTTCTACATTTGTGAGCCATTTTGTTACCTATTTATCACAGTTAGCCATTTTGCTAAGTATTGCAGACATTTACATTTTTCAAGCAAATCAAGATCAATTGAATCATTGATCTGGTTGATTTTTTTCTGATTGGACTGAAAAATTATCATCATCCATAATCTTATTTATTGCTTCATCTTCACAATCTAAATTGATGTTGTGAAATCTTGTCAACAAGTCTCTTTGTGCATATCTTCCTTTTCAGGATCTTCACAAGTCTCAATATGATGATTAACCATTGCATTATTTATGCAAAAGCATATTTTGACAACATGGAAAATGTCATTTTCATAATGCCTGCACACTGGATTTTCCAATACTTGATTTTTAATGGCTCCAATCATTCCATTTTTCAGTAAATAACAATCAAACTGATTTGACACACAAAGGTAGTTGTGGATAATCCCATCAACCAAGAATTATAACTTTGAAAAAATTGTCCCATTCATCTCAAACAAAAAATCCAACGATGCAAATTTTCCATCCAAAAAAGACTAGTTCATATCACTTCTCTCCCAAAAATTTAGGTTGCTCAATGCTTTTGTGTGCCCAAAATCGTTGTAACAAAACCACCATTCCCCCATGTTGTCCTCATAGTGAATATGGACCATTTGTTGTAGGATATGCATACAATTCAAACAACTAACCATCAACCATTCCTTCAGCACCATGTTGATTTTTGGATAATTCTTAGACTCTAGTGCATAACCTTTGGTCATTGTCATATTGACCTCCAACACAATTCTTTGTTGTATGCAACTCGTTTGGCAAGCTATGATGCAGCTTCTCTAATCAAACTCGCTCCCATCTGAAAGTAATTGCAACAGGCTGAAAAGGACACTCCATAAACAATACCTTTTGACAAAGTAAGGGGTTTCACCTTGAGTCTGATGTAAATTTCTTTGTGCAATTAATTCTATGTTGCCAATATTTGTTGGTTCCTGCAAGGCATTACAGTAAAAGCTCAAAATATTTGGTGGTATTTAAAAGTGCTGCTTAAACTATATACCATTGAAGCAAGAATTGACAAATAGTATTTAGGCACAACAGAAGCAAATGCACTGTCATACTAATAAAACACTTTATTGGCATTGGATCTGCAGTTGATGCCTTCATCCTTGTCCACAGAGACCATTTGGATGGAGTAAGAGAGCATAAAAAGGCCTTCATCTGAATCTGAAGAAGGATCCAACTATTTGTAAGGAAGAAGGGGGTTTGTTCCTACCAATCTAACAAATAAAGTAAAGTGGTGCACTATTTTTCTTTTTCCTCCAGACATCTCTATCATTCCTATCTCAATCTAACAAACAAGGAGATAAGAGATTCATACTACTAATATAGGTGAAAAAATGGAAGTTTTCCTTTACTTTCTCAACAACAAAATGATTGAATGGGAGAGAGAGAGCAATCAAACACACCTGACACCACTGACGTAGACTCAGGTTTTCTTGTCTTGCATTCATCCGTAAAAGTGCAAAAAGATTCTATCGCTCCGGTACAATGAAGAGAACGAAAGGTACGTAGCATACATCATACTACGTACCTAATCTCACGCTATCTCTCTCTAAAGATAGTACTATTGTACCCTAAGGAGACGAAGGGTGTTAGACTAGCATTCCTTATCAACGTTTGAAGCTAATTTTCGACGCTATTTTCGAAGCTATTTCGTCTGTACGTCAAATATGGCTTCGGCCGACCACTTTTTTCATCATGCAGTAAGACGTGAAAATCCAAAAAAATAGCTCACACAGCTTCTCACCCACACAAAGCAAAACAAAAATCACACCACCACCAGCAATGTTCCTGTCATCTGGCTGGCCAATTATCCAGCTGAGCACTGTTATTGTCCTCTCCTTCTATGCCCCAATTTTCCATATCTATGGCTTTGAAAAGGAAAGAAATGAAAAGAGGCCAAAGCATCAGTGTTGCTTCATGAGGTCCAGTTGCAAGCATGTGTATGATTCAGTGATGTCAGACTACCTTACCAACAAGCCCCAATTTGATGACAGACAGTATTAATAACAATTTTTGAATCACACTCTCCCCTTTTGTATATATTCTTCAAAATATCATATCAGAAGATGTATACTGGTAACTGGTGTGATGATTTTGATTGCAAAAAGAGATCTAAAATTAAGCCAGAAGCTTCACTTCTAGCTTGTGTAAAGATTTTTTCATTTGGTGTCTCATTTTCAACATTTTACAATTATTTCCAAATGGAAGAAAGCTGTGTGAGCAAAGCAGGGTCAAGACTTTCCCATGGAGTGGCTCAAAATGAAGAGATATCTCAGATGTTTTGAGACAAAAGATAAAAAGTGATGTGCATGATGTGACAGAACTCCACAAAACCAGCATGGGGTCAAAGGAATGACTGAATGCTTGGATTACATGCATGTTAAGTGTACTTCATGGGCAACATATGGCAAAAGATAACATTCCAACATTAGTAATTGAGGCAAGCTGTGATGACAATCAATTTTTGGAACCATGAATTTGGTGATGCAGGAGCATTGAATGATTTGAATATTTGGGATCACAGCCAATTGCACAAATCAAGTATGGATCAAACATTTGAAAAATGGATTTTGACTTTGAGATAGATGGAAATCAATTCACAAAGATATATTTTTGGTGGATTATTTTTATCCCAAACTTAGTTATGAAAACACATTCAGCTCCTGTGTCATTTTCTTAATCCAAATTTGCAAAATGGCAGGAGTTGGTAAGGAAAAATATTGAATGTGATCTTGGAGAGCTTTCCAAGTATACAAATATATGCAAACAGTGAGGTTACATTTTGTTGATGACATGTTCAATGTTGTTAAACTGTGCATTTGATCATTTAATGCAATGCATTGCACCAAAAACAGAGAATATACAGAAACTGAGGAAATGTATGATGCCACAATCCACAATGACAACATAGTGGAATCAAGTGAATAGGTTCAAGATGATGCACACAGTGTAACATAGCTGAGGACGATTTTTGTGGAAAATTAAGAAAAATTAAATCAAAATGAAATGAAATGTTGTTTATCTTAAATTGCGAGAAAATAAAAAATGCTCACTTTTTGAGACAGAGAATGAGAGTTATCAACAGACAGCGGAAAAATTCACAGATAGTGGTGAACACTGCAAACTCCAGGAAGCAATTATGATGATGATATTGAAAATGTGAAATAAATTGATGTATTAACATCAACTCATTGCTATAATCATTATTTTTTCTTTCTCCTTCTCCCTCATTGTTTTGTTTTAATTCATTCAATTTCTGCAAATGTTCTTGATGAACAATCTGAGATGCCATCAACCTATTTTCTCCATCAAAATAGTGTGCTCATATTTTATTGCCTCAAATTCAAAAAAATATTCATTCCTTCATTCTACTCCCTTTTCCAACATAAGCACCTGCTGAGTCAATAGTGTTGGTTGTTTTGCTTGGTCTTTGAATTCTCCTCTCTTTTCATCTTTTTTGCTTTGTCACATCCAACACTGTGCCTCTTGTTGTTTTCATTAGGGGTTCCATAGTTGCAGTTGATCTCCAATGTACTCCAATCACAATCATCCAAAATACAATCTGGAATAGATTCATGCCACTTTAGATAATGGAATACAAATTTTGGCTCACCTTTCAGCCATATGGATGTATCCAAGTATTTGGAAATTTCTTCTGGAGCTCCACTTTTGTTTTCTTTCATCTCTACTTTGTACATCATCATCAACTTTCCAAGATGGTTCTCATCATTCTTGTCCAATTCAATTTTGTTTTGTGCTTCACTCTCATCAAACTTCTGCACAGCTGACTGCAGGCAGTGATTGAATTGACTCTTGAAAGATAGCTTAGTCTGGGTAGTAAACAGAATAAAATGTTTGTCACTCCCAATTTTTCATTGTAATTTGCAAGCTGCTGATTATAGATGTCGTAAATCTGTGGGAAAAATTGATGCTCCTTTTCAAACATTCTGATGATTGGATATTGGATCAGTACTGGCATGGATTACAGCCTTTGCAAGAAATAAGATTTCCTGTATACTTTAGCTAGTGTCTTGACCTCTGACAATTTTTAAATGATGACAGAATCTCAGCACCTGGAGATTTTGATGTACCCATATCTGGAGGTTTTGCTGTACCCCTTTGTTTTTGTGAAAAATCCATGTGAAGGAAGGTGGGGCTCTTAGGGTAAAAGCAGATCCCTCTTCCCTTGTCCGATGAATCTTGGCCACTGATGAAGGATGAAGTGTGTGATGCATTTTTTGATGAATCCATGTCCATTGACAGAGTAGTGCTGTCATTGGCATGCCAGGTGAAAGTGAGGAAGACAGGGTTGTTGAGGGTGGGAGTAGTCTCCTCTTTCCCTGTCTCAGAATCCTGGATTTCCAAGACAGTTGGTGCCATGTTGGATTTTGTGTTAATGCATTTTACAATGGCATTATTTTTGTGGCTTTCATCTAGACTCTGTAGAATATGTAGTAGAAACATACAATGGAAGAAAAATAGGTCCAGTGAGCTATCTTCCTCCAATTTAGAGCAGAATCGTGAAAGTAGCTTTATCAAGCTATTTTTATAGCTTTTTGAGAACTAGATCTCACATCTGCACGATCATTTTTGATGGAAAAATTGCTTTTTACCTATCTGTGTCAAAATCACTTAGGATAGTTCGCAACGATTGCCAACAGTCTTAGTGCAATACTTGGTACCTTGACAAAAACGAATAATTCAATATAATATATTACATAGTACTATGGACTCCCACGCCACCATTCCTGTCCCTCAAAACACATTTTCTTACACAACATATTTCGTATCTACCTACCGTAGTCCTTTCCATACGATCTCATACATACTTGCACAACACCTCAATAATCCGAGATATTATCCATCAAATCCAAAATATTCCCCGCCGTTCCGCTCTGTCGTCATCGTCCAAGCACCCCCCCACGAACACAAAAAAAGAGGGTAGGATTCACCGCACAAAAAAGAGACATTGACGCATTAATGCATAATCATTAGGGATTGCTGGTATCAACTCTTATCAACAATTTGTTGGATCTTCTTCAGAGATTGATTACGCGTAAGCATCCCGACGTTGAATACAGCGCATATCTATTCTATCCCGGTCCAAGGACTGAAACATTTCTTTCATATGATGAGGTCGGCCACAATTTTAACATTTTTCTTTTCTTGCGCTTGCATGCAATTTGCGACTGGCTTTGTCGGGTGAGTCTCTTTATCGGTGATTAAAATGTTATCTTCATCGATTCGAAGAATCATATGAATCGGAGAGTTGCCTTTTCTGACAATTTTGAATCACACAAAAATCCTGAACATATCCCGAGCAGGTCGCCCGCTTGGCAATCACAAATCACACCTGGTATTCGCGGAATGAGCCAACCCTCTGCACTTTCAGCCAAACCACAAAACATTGGACG
Source organism: Conticribra weissflogii (assembly GCA_036940025.1). NCBI lineage: Eukaryota > Bacillariophyta > Thalassiosirophyceae > Thalassiosirales > Thalassiosiraceae > Conticribra > Conticribra weissflogii. The sequence continues at coordinate 7,854 of JALLPE010000144.1, forward strand.
GTTGGAATCCGTCGAAAATGACTCAATCAGGGAGATGGCTCTTCAACACGACAGAGCGTTGCTTGCACCTAAGGGTTCATCCAACAATTTGCTTCGAAAAGTCGGGTATATTACACCATCTGTTGTAATGATTGTAATCGCGGCATTTGGATTGCCCTTAGCATCAAATGCCATACCAGCAATGGCTGACGTCAGTAACACAGCAGTTTCGTATACATCATGGTTGGAAGGGTTGAAAGACTCCGGTTTTTACCAGGCATTCAGTTTGGTTTTCTTGAGCGAGATTGGGGATAAGACATTTTTCGTGGCAGCCCTCCTTGCGGCGAAATTGTCTCGTTTCATTTCATTTGTAGGGTCTCTTGGGGCTTTGGCAGTGATGACAATCATTTCAGTGGTTATCGGTCAGGCTTTCCACGCCGTTCCGTCTGGTATTGCAAACGGTGTTCCATTGGATGATGTGGCGGCTGTGATTGCTTTTGCCTACTTTGGTATCAAGATTTTGTCTGAAGCATTTGAAGCTGACGATGGGAAAAGCGCGATGGATGAAGAGTTTGAAGAAGCAGAGGAGACTGTTGAGGAATTCAATGCAAACTCTACTGCTTGGTAAGGTCTTATGTGTTATTGTATGATTCAAAACTTTTCTTCCTATCTAACATGTTCAATTATATCCAGGGCGCAAATTGCAAGCATTTTTGCCCTTGTTTTTGCAGCAGAATTTGGTGATCGTTCCTTCCTCGCTACCATCGCTTTGTCTGCTGCTCAAAATCCCTTTAGTGTCGCTGCTGGGGGTGTCGCCGCTCATGCCATCGCCACCGGAATTGCAGTTATTGGAGGAGCCTACATTTCGAAGTATGTCTCGGAAAAAGTTATTGGTTACATTGGGGGTACTTTGTTTTTGATTTTCGCTGTCACTACTGCTTTTGGTCTTTTCTAAACTTTCCTAAGAGTCTTGTTGGGGAAAGAGCGCAAAGATAGTGATAAAAATGGAAACATTTTACGTCGAAATTCAATAGTGATCATTCCATTATTTGTTTCGCCCAGGATGTTGTGTTCGAATAATTTAGTCCCTTGCCCAGCCAAACCTATGCAATCGTCCAACAAATCGTCAGAATGCAGAGTTTCATTCCTCCGAGATCCATTACAGGAGTACATCATCTCCACGTTGTTCGGTTGTTGGATTTCGGCGAGGCTCTATATCTTTTGCCATTTTCTCTAAGCCATAGCTCTATCTTGTCATTATTGTACAATAATTTAATTGTTGCACTTCGCTATTGTTACTGTCTATTCACTTCTCTTTTTTTATGTTTTGTGGCAAGTACACGATTAATACGGGTTTTTGCGAAACTGTTACATTCCCGTAGAATTTTATACCGGGTCTACATAGGATTATTTCTTTTTTTGCGCAAAAACCCGTCTCAAAACTTAAAAAACATCAAAAAATCTCTCTTTTTATCTTGTAACACAAAAAGAGATAAATTCTTTTTGTGGGGATGGACACAGTGGGACTTTAATGCAAAAAGTCTACTCTGCTTTTGCAACCCGTTCAACAATAGGGTGATAGTTGGTCGCAAAAGAGAAAGGATGACAAAATGATGATGAACTATTTTACATTAGTATACGATGAGTTAGAATTATTAATGTTGCGGAAAAAGTAGGAAGTTAGTTAGTCCAATGACCGATGTTACAATTTGTTGCAATTTTTGAGTTTTTGGATTTTTCATTTTTTTTGTTACACTGACCTTTGAAAACCCATATCTCAGCTTCTAGAAGGGCTTATGTGAGCTACTTTAGTGCGTTGGAAAGAAAATGTTGAGCTTAACAAGTTTGTTTCATCGGAGATGTATATATTCAGATATGAATATGAATTATGTTGTAGAAAAGACACAGGGTGTGAATCTGGGCAATCACGGGTAGAAACTTGTGATGTAACACATTTGCAAAAACCCGTATTAATCTTGTACTCTTACAAGGCTGTAACATACATAATATATATCTCAATATTTTTTCTCCTCTTTCTTGCAAAAATATAGTGCCATTGAGCCTAAGCAGTGTGTATAATTCAATTTGCATGTGTATTATTGATTGAATGAATTATTTGTATGTCAACTAAGAAAAACTTTTCCTCAAATTTTGTAAGTTTATTAGTTTAACACCTAATATGGCCAAAATTCAACCATATAAAGGAACAGTATAAAACGGTTCTCTGATGTAACATGCCACACCAAATTTTGGACACAATTTTAAATTGCATTGCTATTGCCCACCAACAAAATCTCTGACATAACCAATTCATCTATCATCAATCGGACTCTACAAACATTTAGGCAACATATCAACAATTTTCTGGGGTTGATATGGCATCCTTGTTGCATCTTAATTATAGTAGTTGTATTGGTTTTTGGGCTAGGACAATCAAGTTACATTTTTTTGCAATGATATTATCATTATTGTTTTGTGTGGAGGGGTGATCCAACAATGCATTGTGTTCAGTGTTTGTTGGCAATGTTGGAGACAAGGACAACATTGACATTGCAACATTTTTCATTCCCCATTGGCGACAATGATGGAAGTGGGTAATAAATCATCATTCTGATGTTTTTTCAATATCAAGATCATTTGGTGGACTTGCATCAGGAGGGAGGGTGTAATTGCATCTCTGAATTTTGGTGAATTTTGGTGCTTGCATTGCTTGTGGGACTAGCATGCCGTCCCACTTCTGCATGCAGTGGATGGTCTTTGAGACCTGAGGATCTTTACCAGGTTGTTTTCCTGACATGTTGGGAGTTTCCCTGACCCCAATTGGTGTAATTTGATTGATTACCAGAGGATGCAATGGTGATGTAACTCAATTGTTGGGTATAATCGGAGGGGACAACAATGATGGTGAAGATATTTGGGCTTTGATGGCCATGTAAAATCAACAATCAACCCCAAGCATTGTGCATCAAACAAATTGGAAGATCATGCTGTACAATATTGTGCTAGTGTATCATTGGTTTGGAGAAAGTAGTAGTATTGGAGACAGTTGTTGATTTTTGCATGTGAAAAAAATTGGCAGACACAGTGTTACAAAATGCATTTTCCAAATTAGGGGTTAAATTTGTAACGTATTTAAGTTCAATATATATATGGAATATTGAAGGACTTTTTGATTTTCTTCTGATTATTTTTAGATGTATCAAAGGTCAATGTTTGGAATCTGAACTTTTTTACTTGTGCACTGTTTGTGTCTTGGGATGTTGTAAGTTTTTAGATGTAAAATTATATATTTTTAAATTATAGTAGAGTGGATACGCTCCAATATATTTTGCGTTCAAGGTCACTTCTTTGACATGAAAAAATAATAAAATATATAGTAGTGTATGGCACACGTTTTCATATATATCGACACAACGCAGATGCCCCATGAAATTGAATTTCTACCTCCCTTCTTCTCCACCATCGCTTGTAAGCATGAAGAAGAGGTAACTATAGTACTACAATCGAATACATCCAGAACAAATCAGAAGGTTTGACAATGAGCCGACGAACGATGAACTTCCTACTACCCCCTCCAGGCGCTGGCCTGAATAAGAAACGGAAACGCTTCGACGACGACGTCGACTACGACGACAATGGCGACGGTGACGGCGACGGCGACGATCACGCCGTCCACGACGACCGCGTCCGACGATCCACAGCAGCAGCTGGAGCAACTGGAGCAGCTGGAGCAGCACCAACCACCAAAAGCAACGGAGACCGCCTCTCACCGAACAATTCGAAAGCCGACGCGGACGATGCGAACCCTAACGACGACGACGACAACGACGGCGAAGCGGCATCTTTCGACCCCCCGCCGATGGAACAACAACAAGTAGTAGAAGAAGAAGGAGCAATGGCAGTATCCGACGCCACCAGCCGCCTCATCGAAGCGATGCAATTCGAGATCCACACGCTGACGGAGAGAGTGGCGAGGTTGGATTCTCTGGAGAGGAGGTGTCGATATTTGGAAGAGCATTGCACTTGTCGGACCGGAGGAAATGGCGCCAGTCGCGACGACGCTGCGGAAGCACCGACGCTGGCGCTTTTGAAATCCATGGAAATTCCGTTGAACCATCTACGACAAGCGACCGACGGAATTCCATCGCTGGAACGACGGTACGACGATTTGGAGGACCGGCGCAGGGGAATGCGCGGTGGTGACGATCGACATCCCGACTACGACCATCCTAATCATAATCATCACCATCGTCATCATCATCATCTTCGACTGCAATCCCTGGAAGAACGATGTCGTTTCCTCGAAGCCAAACTCCACGCCCACGCCCACGCCCACGCCTTGGCCGACGTTCCATCGACGATGCCGCCCCCGTCCGGGAAACGACCCAAAGACGCCGCCACCGATGCCGCCGCCACCGACGCCGACATCTTGTTTGCCCTCCTTCCCGACGCGTCCCCCTCCGACCTACCTCGACCCAGCGCCCTCTACGACTTGGACGTCGTGCGAGCACGAGAAGAGGCCGTCCTGCTCACCATAGACGACTACAAACGGAGGAAGCGATGGCCCCTGCGACGGAACAAGGCGGACATCTTCGAACGAGACGAGAAGTTGACGAGGTTGAGGTTGTTCGAGAGTCGGAGGCTGAGGCACGAGAAGGTCAAGTTCGATAAGGCCAGAGATGAGGGGAAAGAGGAGGAAGAGGAGGAGGAAGAAGAAGAAGAACAGGAAGACCAAGAACAAGGCCAAGACCAAGACGAAGGAGACGAGGAGAAGAAGCGGGGAGAAACCACCGAGGGAAAGAATCAAGTGGAAAACAAAACACGGATAAGTTGCAAAAAGAATAAGAATGATTCCATCAATGGCGAAACATCTAACAACGTCAACGTCAACGTCAACGTCCACATAGACGCCGACATTCTCAAATCCAAATCCAAATCCAAATCCAAATCCAAATCGAACGAACCAAAAGAAAAAGTGAACAAACAGGGAATCAAATCGTGTGCCCTCTGCGCCTCCCCGAAATGCTCTCGAAAAGTCCGGTGGAAGTGCGGTCTGTGCCAAGTGCCCCTGTGCACCAAGAAGAATAAGAACGGGTCCAAGTCGTGTTGGGAGATTTGGCACACCGAAATGGATTGGAGGGAGGAGAGGAGGAGGGTGCAGAAAGAGTTGGTGGAGAAGAGGGCGAAGAAGAGAGGGGTGGGGAGAGGGAGAGGAGGAGGGGTGGTGGGGAATCGCGGTGGGGATGGTGAGGACGATAGCGATGGCGAGGAGGAGGAGGACGAGGAGGAGGAAGAGGTGGAGGAAAGGGGAGGAGAGGGAGGAAAAGAGAGGGAGAACGGCCGAGACGTTAGTGGAGAATCCGTTGTGCGCGTTTGAAATTCGTTGGGATTGAGACGGCTATTGCACGAGAGAGAGTTTTTTTGGAAAAATTTCTTTCCCAATTTTTGTCAAATATTCAATACATTCAATTCCTGCTGCGCGGGGAATTCTTTCTTCATTATCTAGTAATCTTAAACCATGTATTGATATTGAAAGGGATGGACGCCTATCCACTTCGTTTCTATATTCTTATTTAACTGTCTCTCCACAAGGATACTCAGGAAGTTTCGCAGTCTTTCGCTGGCAGATATTATATGCCCCTTGGTAATTTTAAAAAATGGAATTTCGAGAACAGGGAACTCAATACAGCGCATGTGGGTGGAAGAATGAATATTCGCAACGAAACACTTTGCAAACGTGAAATCCCGTCAAATACGTCCCATGGATCTTGTTCCCCGATAGACATCCTGCTACCCTGTGCCTCTCGCAATGACATCATCGACGAAATGCACCATCGGGCGAGACACCCATTCCATACTATCGCGCAACAAGTCAACCATTCTGTTGTCGTATGTGGTAATCAAGCATCGTCCTTCACTGCAATTCTTCATCACGATGTCACAAGGTGATCAATTCCGGAAAATCCAAAATGGCTATCATCGCATCGCATCGCATCGCATTCACAACCATCCGGCATCATCATCGTGAGAGAATACGAGTCAGTCGCTCAAACGAATGCAAAACAAACTATTCCACTCACTGTCTCGTTCCGTCAACACTTCCGTGGGCTCGCTAGGAGTCCAAAACACCTCAAAGCCATTCAGGCAATCTCCTCCCTCGACTCGACAATCCGATGCGATGCTCGTCAAGACTGCTTTCGTTTCGGCCATGCTGAATCCGGCTCGTTCGAAGCTGTGTTCGTGACGAGTATCGAGTGTAGAGTATTGCAATCGTTGGCGTTCGAGGCACGAGGCATTTGGAGCATGTTTTGGAGAATTGTTGAGATGCGAAATATACACTGAAACATGCATTGCGGTCACTCTTCGTACTCACTTCGTTTCATCCCCTTGGATTTCTAAAATGATGCTGACCACCGCCACTGTAGGTTTTCCTTCGGAAGGTGCGCTTCCCTCTTCCGGGATGTATTCCTGTACATCCGATGATGAAATCGAATGCGTGTCATGAGATTTGAGATTGATCATCGACGTGTTCTCTGGCACATGGCACATGGCATATGGCACATGGCGCATGGCACAAACATTCCGGAGACAACGAACCGCAACCGATCGCTGCACGATGCACAACCTCACGAATGATCACGAACATCCTCTCACCTTCTCGAACTTGGCAGCCTCCCGATCCGCCCACTGATTGTACAAACTCTCCGCCTTCCCGTAATCATCCCCCTTGAACCACTTGCTCTCGCTGCAGGCCGCAATCCAATCGTCGGACTTTCGCAGCAACGCCAGACAGACCTGGTGACACATCTTCGATAGGTGGCTGTCGCCGTATCCGTCTTCGTAGTCGTCGTCGAATCCGCCGTCGTCGGAATCATCGTTCGCGGCTCGGGCGTTTTCTTCCAATACGGCGAATAGGGAGTTTTTGGCAGTTCGTTCGAGGGCGTTGACGTGAAGGGCTATTTGGAGTTTGCCCACGGTGATTCCTTTGCCGAGGGGGCCTTCCTCTTCGAAGGCTTTTTCGAGGTCGAAGAGATGGAGGCGAGAAGAGGGGACTGGGGTGCGACGGATTGTTGGGGGTCGTTGTTGGTGGAGTGGTTGGAAGGATTTTATCGGGGAGGTGGAAGTGGTGGCGGGGGAGAAGGCCCGTGTGGGGATGAGGAGGGGGAGGAGGAAGGCGAGGATCGTCGTCATGGTTCGTTGGGTGTTGGATAGGGTTTGATGCCGTTCTAAGAAACTACTCGAAGACTTATGTGATAATAGTTTATTGTGAATGACACCATGTTATCTTTCGAGGGTAAAAATGATATGTCTAGAAGGGAGGTACGTACCATAATATGTTACATTGTGACGTGTTTTTTTAATATGATAGTCAAGAGGGTCATATTGTACGAAAGATCTCGCTCAATCACCCAGTCCAATCAATACTACACCTGCTATTACAATGTAAAAGTTTTTTGATTGCTAATTCAACAGTAACAATCAAAATATTTTGTACAATATGATAAATAACATAGAGGGAAACCAAGGTTGATTTTTCTTGAAAGACATACCTGTAAATATTCTAGATGATACATTGAATCAAATCTTCATTAATCAAATATGCCTGAAGATCAAAGTATTCTCATGTTGAGCTCTCAATAACTGTACTTTCCACACAGCATCACCATAGTACATAATTCTGTGATTCCTGTACATTATTTTGTGATTCCTCATTGACTGATATGGCTCTTGTATTAACTGCACATTGAATTTTCAAAATTACATTATGAATTAAAGGGATCTATCTTACTTGGGAATTATTTGTGACAGGCTTTCTCACTCACTGTTCTGTGAGGATTCATAAGGTCCCCTTTTTAATTCAAATTGACTTATTTCTTTTTGAATGTTTCAAAGTGTGCTCTGGGTATGGAGTACAATTTACCATTCCATGGTCTAGTATTTTTTATTTTCATTGAGGTATACCAGGGTAGTATCTCAGAATGATGTTACATATTACACCATCAAACAAATCCTCATACTTCATAATTAGACACAGTAGGTGGAGTAAATTGATGCTGGTCTTTACTTGGATTCTAATGCTTTAAATAAATATCTTTATTGATCATCCTCATTGGTACTGTTCTGCTCTACAGTATGAATTATGATCATTTTTGAAAAGATCAATTTAAGTGGTGTTCATCATTCTTAGTGTCCTTGGAAGGATTCTCATTCATAATATGCTCAGCTTCATGAGGCTTGATACTTGTAGGTATTCAAAAGGCCACAATGATACTGGATTATGTATATGACAATTACATGCAATTCTAGCATTTTAGAAATATTGTTCAAAGAAATCATTTACAACTGTTCTTGCATTCTTGGAACTCACATTACAAGTAAGGTTGGTGGTGAATTGGGTTCATTAAGCGATTGATATCTTCATTGATATCAATTTGCCATGTCCTGATGCTCATTTTGCAATAATCCTTTACAAACATCTAAAACTCTACAAATAGACTGCCAAGAAAGACCATGTTATCTTGGATGCTGCAACTGAGGCAATGGTCCCAACTATCCATGCACACTTTGATCATTGGCAGTAGTATTGCTGAGTGCTGGCACTGCTCTGCCATGGGCATCACCTTAGTGGGATATGTGATATCATAGTCAACAACTTTCCTTCCCTCCTGATCCCTGATGAAATGGGTCAATGGATTAAGGGCAATTAGGAGAGTGATGGTGGATCTGTTGTAGAAAATCCCACTAAAAATTGGATCAGCCATCTAGCAGGTAGGGGATCAGCCATTTTTGTCCCTCTTGTTCATGAACATGTTGTAAGTGTCAGTGTCCCCTGTGTCATAGAAGATGCAGTTACTGTTGTGTTAGCAACTGATATTAATGTCAGTGGTACTAATGTTGCCTAGCCCATGGTGGAGGCTAGTACTGTATCAGTGGCTACAGCAGGGAGATTAATGACTAACAATTATGACTCTAACAGTGGCAGGAATTGACTAATGACTTTGCAAATCAGAATCAATGCATGCCGTAAATGAATAGAGGCATCAGATGTTTACAATTTAGCCAGTGTTCTGTCTAGTATTTTTGGAGGCAAAAGATGAAAGCAGCAGAAAGGCAAAAAGTTGACATGATAATTTATTTCTTTTGTTTTTCATTTCTCACATATGTATTTGGTTGAGCAAGATGTGAAAGTTGTTGTCCCATCAGCTGGTACAGACCATTTAGGAGGTTGTAGAAAGTTTATTTGTAGAAGGCACATGTTTATACATCAGATGTGAGTTGATCATATTATTTATTTGGTGTATAGAATATAGGAGTCAAACAACTTGTTCTGAATAAAACAAAGAAGGCCAAAAGGAATAATGATTACAAGATATGGGTATCATATTTTATACCATTTTTATGGGACAGGGCCAGGGAGGGGGTTATTAGTTGGTGGTTGAGAAGCCAGTCCCCAACTTTTGTTGGGGTCCTTATTCTAATATTGGACTCACTTAATACTATTCATTTAAATTCATAAAATTGGTTATTTTACAAACTGAGGTCAGTTCAATATGTGCACCATTAAGATCAATATGAATTTGCTTTTTGCTTTCCTCTCACCAATTTCCATGGTCTTGTGCTTTAATATAATGTTTAGGATAGATTTTTAAAAACTGGTTATACTTTTGGTGCCATATGTTTGCTATCTGGAATATTCTTGTGCATGAAAGGTCATAATGAAAAAGAATTCACAGTGTGACAAAACTGTCAGGGTTTCCCTTGCAGAGCACTACAACCCCATGGTCTGGCTGTTTAATTGTTGTACAATTTACCACTGGAGCAATATTTAACAAGATTTGATGTCATAGCCTCACCAAATTTCAGGTTGCTCTGCCCATTTTATCAATAGACTATGGTGAATTATGTCAGTGAAAAATATCAGAAGGGCAAATACAATGGGCCATATGAAACCAGTTTCATGTGCAGATTTCCGTGCTCTTCCTCTTGATGTGGTGGACTCATTCGCCATTGTTTTGGTGCTGCTAGATGCAATATATTTGTTGACCGTAATTTGGTCACGGGCAATTTCGCACTTTTTCATCTTCAGTGAATGTAATCTTGAGCCAAAATGTACTCATCTTAGTGTGGATTGTGGTTTCCTTGGAATCCTTGTGAAAAACTGCATGAGATGGATGTTTTTGATGCCTCAAAATTGATGTAAGATTTGAGCCCTATTGAACTTTTATCATGGGATTACACAGTGCAAATGCAATTATTCATTCAATTGAAAATACAAGAAAAATTAAACCGCATCATAATTATTTTTCACTTTGCTGACATTTTTAGCGAAGTCACTGCAAACGAAACTTCGTCCAGTGATGACGACTGAAACGGTAACTTGTGCCTTGTTGCTCGTAACCTCAATATGGCCATACTTCTTATTCATCATCTTCAGAGTTTGGGTTACCAAAGAAATCGTGAGTAATATTCGCTTCAATGTCAAAACAAAATCATTTTAAATAAAGAATATCGTGCATGGATAGTGATGAACAATTCAATATATTGTAAAAAGTGAACCAAAAGTCTAGCATTCTTCTGCATCCTCCTCAAATACCCACGTCTTGCCTCGGGAATTGAGATACCATAATTCTACTGCCCATAAATTCAACACCTAATTTCTCCCTGACAGCCATACGAGCCTCCGCCGGCGAAGCGAGACGCACCAAGAAGGACGACTTATAAGGCCTTTTTACAGATGAATTCAATAAGAGATTAGAATTTTCGTTTTCCCCCCTTTCGTCGAATTTCATGTGGCCGAAACCTCGAATTAAAAAATCAACATTCGATTGAGGTGAAAGAAATTGTCCGTCGTCAATTTTCGGTGGGAGTGTCCAACCAATGGACTGTGCGGACTCAGAGTAAATGGTTGGCACGGGCGTAGTCGAGGGAATTTCGGCGGTATCATCGGAAGTGGTGTCGACTGGGTAGATCCCTTTCATGTCATACGCACGGAAGAAATATTTGATTTCATCTAGAGATGGTTTGTCGCGGCCGTCTATGTCAACCCTAATTACCGAATCCGAGAGATCTAGACTAGGTCCGAGGTGAAAGAAATGCTGCGCCCAAGAGTTATCTCCGTTCTTGTTTTCGTCATCGGAAGGCATGGCGTCATCAAATTTACGGGGCTTGAATTCTCGAACATTGAGGGTTTCCATACCGCATTTGAGAAGATGATATCCCTCCATATTTTCTCCCCTTAGTAAGATTGGATCAACCAAATGACTTGGCAACGAACGACCGGAAGACAGGGAATATTCGCATTCATCAGAGTTGGCATTATTTTCTTCCTCGTTATCAGACGTTTCATTCCTGCCCATTGCATCGATAATATCCTGTCTCCCTTGAAGCAATTCCATATCGTGGCCTTCACCCTGAGCTCCCTTCCTATCCGATTCATGTCTTACATTTCCCAACACCTCCTTCCAAAGCCGATCCCTCCAGCGATATCGTCTTTGCTTCAAATGCTTCTCCAAACTCTCCTTTTCCCCAAACCTCTTTGTGATAGTGTTGCTCTCAATTTGACGACGCTTCGCTTCCTCGAAATGATTCAAAATGGCATTCACGACGCTTCGATTCGGAAAACGAAGGAACCATCCCACCGGACGGGCTCGGTAACTCAGGAGAATGCGAGCCTCCAACACCATGTGAGGAGGAAGTGGTTTTTCGTTGAAAACGGAAGAAAACGTCGGGATGGACCCCGGAGATTTCCACAACGGTATTTCTCCGTGTTCGTGGCTTATATCAGTGGGCGTCTCTGACCCTTCCAGGGCGTCCAAGTCGATTATCCCCTTTTGTAATTCAAATTCAACTATTTTGGAAAGGCCGGGGAGGATATCCGAGAGTTGAGACATCATGGGGATGTTTGTCACGAGGAGCCACTCGGATGAGGGGACAGTATTTTTATCACTGGCTGCAAACCGACGATGTATGTTCTCGATCCTATTTTTTGTAGCTTTACTCTTTCTTGGATTACTTTTAGACGGTCCGTCGCTGTCAGAGTCATCTGCAAGATCGTGGAAGTTTTTTTTCGTTGTAACTTCATCTTTTGTGCCATTGGGACGTGCTTTCACTTTCTTGCCTCGTTTGGATTTGATTCTTTTGCCACGACGATCACCAGGAAGGTTGGTCTGCATCAAGCCCGAAATTTTATCAAATTCGTTGGAAACCGAATCGGAGCTGTCGGCTGGTTTTGGTGGACCTTTTCCTGAGGCATTGCCGTCGCGGTCGCGGTATTCGTGCGTGGGATATTTTTCACCTACGTCGTCAGCTCCGATGGCACCTGAAGCGCCGCATGTCTTAGCACCTATAGAAATTTCGATCTCTTCTAAAAAGGTCTTTCCAAGATGTGGTTCAGTACAGCTGACGTTGCCATCCGGTTGGGCATTCGTTGTTGTTGTTGATGTGATGATGGAAAAAAATCTGAAACCTTCGCGACGTTTGGCAGGATAGCCTCCTTTCGAAGTAAAATCCAGTGTTCGACAGAGTAGTTCGGAAGACGATTGAGTCGAAAGGTACCGAAGCTGCCTTTGGCGGTGCCTCTGAGCCGCTTGGATGGCATGCAGAGAGATTCTTGATGAGGTTGCCATGGTTGTTTAGCAAAATTTGTAGCTATTTTTTTTGTCGCTGAGGTAGAAGATATTATGATACAGAGGGGAGCCAAAGAAAAAATTTCGTATCGGACAGACGCGTAGTTCCCTCCAACATGAGCAATCAGAATCCCCGCAGATCTCTTTGGCGACTGTCCAGAGAGACCTCTGAATATCTCGGACATCGAGTGACGATACTTCGGGAAGAAAATAAATTTTAAAAATGTGTACACAGTACCGTGAATGGTAGTATCTTTGCGTCTACCGTGATCCGTGATCACCGGATTTTAACATCCACCAACGTGCATGTGTGGCTGTCGTTGACTCACTTGCTACGTATGTCCGTTGTAAAAACTTGTACAAGATGTCACCCGTCACATAATTTTTTTCGACTGGAGAGATGTCAGATTTTGTTTTTTCGACTTGGTGCAGAGAAAATTAATGAAAAGAGCATGTGAGTAGGGTAGTTTCTTGCGAATTTTTGCGCAATTTCTGTTGAAGCAAACTTCACCAGTGTGAAATGATGCAGTCCATTTTAGCTGAAACTATAATGACAGAATTAGAACTGAAATTTTCAAGTGGTCAATAAGTGCCGGTTGATGTTGACAGCCAATAAATAATACAGTAGGTAGAATCCTGATCCAGCTTCAGTTGCAGTTTGATGTCAATGAATTTAAAAGCCCTGAATTGATAAGTAAATTTTCATGATAATTCAGTAGTATCTAAAGTATGAGTATCTGTATTCATGTTGTGAACACCAATAATCATTTTTTCCTTTGTTGAAAAGTCTTTCATATGGAGATTTTCATGGTTTCGAAGAAAAACAAAGAGGTCAGATTAATATGTGATAGGTATAGGAATCCATAAATTGCTGTACCAAAATAGTGCAAACATACATGTTGAAAATTTACTACTGCATTATCATGAAATCATCAAAACTTCTTGTAGCAAAAAATTCATTTGATGATGGCTGGAAAAGGTAAATTTGATGACATTGATGCCAAGGCATCAGCCAACATGAAGTTCTTTCATCATTTGGAATACCTTAAGGAAAGTATGAGGGTCATGCAAACAACTTCATTACATTCAATATCATAGACAAGCATCAGCTGATGAACAAAAAATGAATTCAATGGATACAATATGACAGATTAAGATTTTCCCACTGTCACCTTCCAAGTCAAATGGAACATTTTCTTTGTTGAATAAGAGGGAAAAGAGAGTGTTGAGAGCAAGTTGGCACCAGCAAGCAAATGCTGGTCTTCCACCATCAACAAACAAAACAGCATCTGATAATCAATGTTTGTTATGCAAAATATGTAGTACTACTTTCATGTGGAGAACAAGATGACTTGTTTTTGTGTCAAATTTGACATGAATCTTATACTTGCAACCGTTAAGAAAAAATGACCAAAATTTGTGTGGCTTTATCTGGGGCTTTTGGGTACCCCTTATGTCTTTGTGATGATAAAATTTAAGACAGTAAAATACAAATCCCAGGGAAGTCTATCATCTGTCTGGCTTGAGATGGAGGAACAATGACCCCTCATGACCAATATCATCAAAATACCAGCATGCATTTGAATTTTATTGATTTATTCTCCTCTCTCATATAATCTACAGCCCTGGTGACTAATTTAAATATAATTAAAATTCACTTGCATCAAATGTGTGTGATCACTTGTCAATTGATATTTTTTCTTTTTCCACTATTGATGGCTGATGATAGCATTGACATGACATTGATGTGCTAACCAGGGATAGCTGGATTTTATTGTGTGCAAAAATGTTTTTGCTTTTTCTTGAAAAGCACTTTTTCAGAGCCATCTGTCTGTCCAGCAGAGATGGACAAAGCACAAAAAAGATCCACCTGGGATTTTTATTTTACTGTCTTATTTGATCACAAATGTGATCATTTTTGTTCTCTATGGTGGTCAATCGGTCATTTTAATGGACATCATTTAGGGTTTTCAAAATATCTGTATCACATTGTGATCACATCTTATCATTTTGATCCCAATACTCTATATTTAGATTCTGTATGGGTAATGGACATAAATGAATCATACAGAAGTGTTTGTCACCCATCAGTTCAAACTGGTGCACAGGTCTTGTATCAACTCATGTAGGTTAAAGAAAGAACAGTTTTTCAACTCAGAAAAGTAACTTGGGAATACCAGGTTGAGAAATCTTTCTCCTTATTATGCAAGTACGCATGTGAATTTTAATTTTTGATAACTATTTTTTCATATCTTCAAACTTGACATATTTGGTCAATTTTACACTACCATTGTGTTTGGCACCCCCACCTTGACCAGAAACAACTTTGTCAAAGGGTTTCCACTCCGAAAACCACTTGAAATACATCGTTTTCTGCTTGTCATTGTGTCAACACAAATTAGCTGTACATACTTATCCATCCTCCCTTTCTGGCCCTGACTACATCACAATGGAAAAATTTCCTCTCCTGCCCTTGCCACCTCTTTCTGCCAACTCTACAGCAATTAAAATGGAAGATGTGCGGAGCATTGTGATTGGTTTCTAAGGTTTGTGGCG
>JALLPE010000145.1:0-23090 GCA_036940025.1 Conticribra weissflogii
ATAAAATTATGACCTCCAGAAAAGTCAATTTAATACATATCCAGCTTGCTGCTGTTGTATTGCTGTACAGAATAATATCTAGACCTACAAGACACACCCCGTTTGTCAAAAGTTATTCCTCAACCAGGAATGAAAGTCCTGCCTTCTGCCTTTTAAGATGGATGATTGCATTTTGTAGTTGACAACATTTATCTTGTTCTTTGCTTAAACATTTTTCAGATGTAGTACCACTCCATTCTTGACAAATCTCGGGAAAGACATACATTTATTATTCAAGAGCAAACTCTCTAATGTTGAAATGGTATGTTAAAGGCAATATTGCATTGAATGGATGATACCAAAGTGGTTTCAAACCATCAACATACACATTATTGAAGACATTTTTTAAATATGTCAATACACTGATAAATTTCATCAACAGTAATAATGCACCAATAGTCATCTCATCATCATCTTAATTTTCATCTGCATATTCACTGGAATTAAAAGTTAGTTACAACATCAATTTTCTGTTGAGACCATGTGTCACTTTGCATGCCACTCGCAGGTCCTTGAATCTATTCTAAGCATTTTATGTAATTAAAAGGAATACACTTTTTCTATGGATGCTACAAATATTTCTAGTTTTGATATGAATGTTGTCAACACTAAAAAATTTGTTCCTCTGCTTTGTTCATGTTTTTTGGCCAGGGCAGAAAATTCTGGTAAAAAATTACTGCTGTTGTCAACACAGGAGTTTGTACAAAAGTCTAGAGCATGACCAGGAAGAAGTGCGCCTTCCAACCTAATGACCAAAGAACCATTGCTCTGAATGATTATTTCAAGGCTCTGATGTCCATTGGTGAGGTAGTGTAATGTGATTTGTTTGTGATGCCATCTGAAACAGTTCCACAAGTGACTACAAAGTCAGTGTCATGTACCTACAATCAAACAATGAGACAAGACCATCATACAATCACTATCACTAAAGGTTTTGCTACAGAACTTTTCCTACTGCAACAGGCAATGTTGAAGTGACCTGGCAACGCACAAGTGATAATCAACCTAAGCCAGCTGTTGTCTCCATTTACACCTACCATAGATTTTGGCACCTTCACTGCCCAAACCTTAAGAGCATGTAAGAAGACATTTGCCCCAAATGCTACAAATACACCAATAAAAAATAAAGTCTATCTCCAAACAATTTTTCAACCCCAACAAGATTGGTCACATTCATCCTTCTCCAACAAAGGACATATCAATGAAAATGACAAAACCATTTTAACTTCACCAAAGATCACTATGAATTTTCTACTAAGGTGAAGCCCTTGGCTGATAAAGAATGCAACACCACCACCAAAGAGAAGTCTTTGGGTACAGCAGCAGGAGAGGATGATGTGAAGGAAGATGAACCAATAATCAGACCAAGATTGTTTGGTGAAGGCACAAACATGATTCATGAGGATAATAAATTGATGCAGCACAAGTTTGCATGGCATGATGTCAACAAGCATTGTACTGTTATGTAGTGGATGAAGCCATTAATGATGCAAAATAAAAAAATAGCACAATGAGTAAACCTATAGAATAGTTGCTGATTATGGTCAAATGTGGGAATCCCAGTTGTCAATCAAGAACAGCCATGAACAACATATTGATATTCCAGACTAAATTCTGAGTTGTTGACAATGCTTAAGTTGCAAATGGTGATTGCAACAATCCTAAAGAACATATTCATACCTATGTGTACCATAAAGGAGTTGCTAGTATTGGTGGAAAAATATTTGCTCACTCATAATGAAAATAACGAAAATGAATGGCATGATTCAAGATAGAGTTTGTGGTGCTGAGTTGAATATTGTTTTTGACAATTGCACTGTTGAAAACAAAAACAATACTGTCCTTAAGTTGGTACCCTATTTTGTAGAGATGAGACATTTCAAGAAAGAGAACTTTATTTTATTGGTTGTTAGACACACTTAAAATGCTGCCATTCATCTCTTTGATTCCCTTGAAAAAGAGTATAGCCCAAGGAATATCTTCATCATGCACGAGCTGATTGATAATATATCTGTCTCTGTAAATGTACCTGTGCATCCAGCCAGTGAGTTGGATTTTTTATGTTGTTGTTGCCATTTGAACAAATTACACTCCTCTATGACTGGTAAGATCAAGAAGAGTCAAATTTTTCTTGCACTATCAATAACTTAACTGCAGGAGGAACTAAATTGGTTGTAAAATTGAGCCAATGTTATTGGGAGTGCCATGAATAGATTGACCAACATGCAATTAAGAAGGTTTTGAAGGATGACATGGGTTCATGTCTTTGAATGATGCAGTTGCAAATCATTGAAATGTTATGAGGAAAATTCCCCAGCTACGATTGATCTACCTGGAAATAATCCTTACAAAAACCTGAAAATGAATGAAAAGTAAAAAGAATTTGCTGCAATTGACCTGCAGCATAATCTGTTGTATGAACCACCAACCAAAAGTGAAATGAAAATTGTAAAGTAAGAGAAGGGAGATTGTAAAAATTTGAGGAAGAGGAACAAACAGAAGATGTTGAAGGAGGCTGAGTTAAGATTGAAAAATAGTAGGAGATGGACACAAGAAAATGCTGTAGAGAAAAAAGAATATTAATTTCTGTGTTGCATAACAAAATTGATTTTATTCAATTATCACTTTAATATCCATTATCAGGCTTTATGGCATTCATAATTATTTATCTTTTTGGTGTCTGAACAACCAGTAATAATTTTTGGCCCTGCACCACATGGGTCATTTCTTTTGTTGTTCTAGAAGATAGTTGATTGACAACAAGAGGTTTCATTTGCATGGTCATGGACAAAAAATAATGGTAGTAGTTAACTATCACAGTTATCAACAATAATAACTGTGATAGTTAGCTATCACAGATGTGATGGCGATACATAATTATCACCATCATTTAGTGCAATGCTATATACAAATACGCAGTAGTGGTAACACTTCATTTTCTCCCACATTAACTGTACTAGTTAACTACCACCAATAATATCTGTTACTGTCAACTATCACAGATAATGACTGTCATAGTTAGTTATCACAGTTAATAATGGTGATAGTTCCTTAGTTGTGTTTTTCCACACGACAATAAAAAAATTGCTATAAAAACATTGCTATTTCTTTGTTTTCCTCATTTTTTTGCTAATTCTGCATATTATGCCATCTGTCCAGAAGAAAGAATCAACAGACAAAATGAAGGTGCATATCTTTTTCTTCATACAGTCTTACTTTTAATTGTGACTGTTCTTGTAATATATTTACTTGTGTCACATTTGATTTGTTCATACATTCAATTATTCCCAGGATTGGCTAAAGTCTTGGGCAGAGCGACGTGAGTTGTATTGAAAAAAAAATCGACAACTAAGCCTCAAGTGGCGGAGTTTTTAGACTGACAATAATATTCGACGGCCTCTGGTATAAGGCCAAGTTTTGCTTGCATAGAGGTTGACGCGCCATTTTTCACAACATGGATTCAAACTACGAAGTATATTATTACCTAGAAGTATACCTACCTTGTAATCTCTCCACAATCTATCATCACCTTTTGATGGTAGTACATACTCCACTTGGACCATCACAAGCCTAAGATCCAGACTCAATCCATCAAAAAACAACTTTGTCGCAATGAAACAGCATAGTACCAAACCATGCAACCCCCTTCTTATCAACTATCAAGATGCTCTAATCTATGAATCCGATCTGTCCCTCCTTGATGACCCATCAGCGTGGCTAAACAGCGATTGCATTCATTTTCGCTTGACAAGACTCTCGATGATGCAGCAGCATTTGAAGAACCGGGAGGCGGAGGGGGACGATTCCAACTTCGATTTATTTCTAGATCCGTGAGTTTCTCGTCAGGAAATGATGTAATGTTTTGTCTCGTGTCGTCTTTTCAAAGTACGTGGTTGTTCAACGGAAAAAATCATAGCGGTTATTGGAATAAATCCTTTCTGTCACTTCCACACTCCACAATTACGTCTTCTAATGATATTAATTGCCGTGTGACGTGAAATTCAAGATCCGTTGTATCATTTCTCATGCATCAATGTGATGAAGAAGACGAGGACGAAATGTCGGATCTGAGGAGAGCATGGAATTTACCGGAACCTATAAATGTAAACCATGAATCCGTCTTGCAATCAAAACCAAGCGAAATGAAAAGAAAGAGACTGTTTGTCCCAATCAACGATCAATATGCAGGTTCCAGAAAATCATTTGCCTCTCCAGGGGGAGGTTCACATTGGAGTTTTCTTCTCTGGGATGTATCAATCAGCCCCTCATCGGGAATCGAATCCAATAAGGTGACCTCGAAATTCTTTCATTTTGATTCATCAAATGGATACAATTCTCGGGCAGCCAGGGCGACTTCTAGAAAATTACAAAAAGTTCTGGCAACTTCTTGGGAAAATGAATTTATTGAAACCTTCGGCGAAGATGCAAATGTCGTGGAATGCAAAACACCACAACAAACTAATGGGTGTGATTGCGGGCTTTTTGCATTGGGAGTTGCAGAAGCATTGGCTTTTGCAGATAATGCCAATGGAGTTCTAGGCGTTTCCGAACTTGAATCCATTGTCCATTCGTACTTTGATAAAATTGGGGATGTGGAAATTTTTGGGACAAAGTTGAGGAAGATAATTGGGGATGATATCCGGTCGCTTATTGGTTCTGAATGCGACAAGCAAAGTGATAAAAATAATGACTAGACAATCTTATCGTGTGGTGAAAGTATCAGAATTCTATTATTGATTATGTCGACTTGTTATCCATGATTATTTGTGTACCTCGTAACAAACGAGGCATCCAATGGTCTCCATTCGGACGGTCATTATGATACTTTTTATTTACTCCGGTGCGACTGTTGCCTCCATCAGCGCGCGAATTATCCCTAAGGGATGTGATATTCCACGAAGAAGCGCCGGAAGTAAGGGCAAGAGTCAAAGAAATCACCGAATGTCGAAGCGAATTTTCGTCTTCCTTATTTCGCAGCTCAATGAGCTCCTCCCTAGACAAGGTTGACAAAAGCTGAATTGAACTATTATGTTTGTGTTGACTTAGCGCATGATTCGACGAAAAGTTCGGCTTTGAAGTCACTGCATCATCATTCGCGATTTTGGACGAAACATTGCTCCCTTCAAAATAATTGTTTTGTGGCTGATTATGGGTTTCGGTTTCAAAAATTGTTGGCTCGCCCTTATCCTGATCAGCACTAGCTTCATTAAATTCACTTTGCTTCCTTTGGGAAGGGTCAATATAAGTTTCTTGTGGAATAACCGCGTTTTCAACAACCCGCGACGCATTTTCCGGACTGTCGTTCTCTTTGATGTTATCATCATCGTCGCAGTTGTGTTTTGAATGTATTTGCGTATTAGTATCAACTCTTTCCGGCGAATCATTGCATGAATAAGATGGAAAAAATTGATTTGGCAAAGTCAGTGGTTCAGAGTCGTCCTCCTCGCATTCGCTCTCACATTTCACAACGTTCTCCTCGATTGATTTGCAAATATCACTGTCTTTCTTCCTCAAGGTATTATCACCACGACTCTCTCCAGCATTTTTACGCGTAGATGCAGACGTACTCCACTCAGTTTTTTCTCCTTTCTCAAAGAATATTTTTTCTCGCTGCTTTGACGTAGTCGAGGTATTCATGGAAACTTTCTCATTCATCAAACAAGTGTTGCGACTGGGCACAGGACAATCATTCGTATTCACGTCAACGCTGCCCCTATATCTGCTAATATGATCTGTAGATGTCTCCAAAGCGGTATCTCCTGATGCATGCATAGTGCTCTCAATATCACAATCTCTTTTTGTACCAGAAGCTACCGCACCGAGGTTGAATGTTGCCGCATTATTAATTTCTCTGCAGGTAGCGATGTTTTCGTCTCCATGAAAATCTTTTTTCACTATTCGAAATCGAACAATTGGCTGATTTTTCGACTCTTCCATTGATAGATCCAATCCTCCCATCTCATTGAAATTGCAGTAAAAACTTAATTCGTCCCCGTGATTTACTTCTTTCGTCGATGTTATTTCATACAGATTTCGTTCCGAGAAAATTCGGATCATCTGAGATGAATTGCTTGCCGAAACACTAAGAAACACTTTACGCTTTTGTTGTTGATTATTGCGGTCCCCTTTAAAATTATCAACGCTCTCAGACTTCGAAACATTGAACTCCAGGAAATTTTTCCGCGGGATGAATTTCGCTATATTCTGTATTTTGTGGCATTTTTCACAGCATTTCATTCTCCGCTTCCGAGGAAGCTCTGTGGAAGAGGAAGAGCGAGCAGGAAGACAACACGTTGGACAATTTTGCCAAAATGGATTGAGGAGATCTTCCCGTCCATATGAACCTGGGATCGAGAGGCGGAGCTCATCGTCGTCGGCGTTGTCGGCGTGCCCGGTCGAGCCATTCCCGTTTTCTCCGTCTGTCGAGTGATTTGACGGCAAAAGTGCCAGGAGGTGGCCCCATTCATCGTCGGCTGGGTTTGTCTCGCTCATGATAGTTGATGACGAGCCTACCTTTGCTGCGAATGAAAGCGAAAGACAACTCTAGGCACACGGTTATTATTACCAATACAGCGGTTCATCGGTGGGAGAAATGGCCTTGATAATATGGTACATGGGGGTCCAAATAGCAAAAAAATCAAATCATTTCTATCAAAGGCTCATGTTGTACTACACCTAAAAAAAAGCAGGAATTTCATGGTCAAGTCATCTTTTTAGCATATAGAGTGCTTGAAAGAGCCTCATGTCTGGGGGACACTAGCAGAGATAAGAACAAGGGTGACCCCAAACAGCTAATTAAGGAAAACCCCATGGTTTATACAGGAAATTATTTGAATATTATTTTTCAGCGAATATTGCAATTTGTATATTCTTGTTAAATATCAGAGGTTAACTGTTCCAGATGTGTGAAAAATTGTTTAATTGTGCAAGGTACACCATAATTGCTTAAATAATTCTTCGACCCTATGACAAGCTATAACATGCTATGGCATGCTCCAACATGCTGTGCCACAACACGCTGTGTTATGACATCATATCCTACAAAATGCTACAACACAGCATAAATTGCAATGGAATTCAATAAATTGACATGTCATTTCATGCTATGCTACATCAATCTTTGACATTCTGTAAAGTGTTATCAATAAAGATTACATTTTTGTAGGAGAGGCTCATTTTAGTTTCATTTGACACTTACTATCACACCCATACAAATTTCTGCTCCTTGGTCATCAATATATCCACCATAGTCAAGAGCCCTGGAAGCAATGGGAATGGTAGTTTATCTTGGCCACTTTGCCAACATCAAGGCAACCAAGATATCAATACACCCAACTGCCATTGGTGGTGGGGTTCTGCATGGTGAGGATACAACAAAGCTGACACAATGATATCACAAGCATCACCATCCAAAGGCCATGATGGCAAGGTCATGGAACTTCACTGCCCCCCACTTCCCCTGAAATGTACAATACGGCAGTAACACATGTTGGATAGTGTATTGTTTTGTTTCAGACAACATGGTAAAAATAGTGGTGCCCAAAAATGATCAGATGATGGAGGAACATGATTTTTTGCTATTTTATTGCAATTGCATGCTCAATATTATGATAATAGTTTTGATAACAAAATGCTAGGAAATCTTTGATACCCTTTTCTATGACATTTTGCCACAACAATTCTACAACACACTATTACATGTTTTCTCTTTTTGTCTGAAGTTTATTTATTCACAGTAATAAAATCTTGTATATATGTGATCACAACATTCCAAAATATGTTACCCAAAATGAAGGTAAATGAGCAAGTTCAAGCTCAACTCTGTAGAATCAATATGAATACTGCTTGATAAAAAATAAAATCCTTTGGTAGTGCTTGATGAATTGTCAGTCACCAGCAACACCAATGACAAACAAATTTTGATGATGTTAAAAGACAATTTTTGACATTCCAACTAGGAATAGCACAATTCAATGGCCCATAGCTGGGTCCATGGCACATACAATCTCCTACAAACTAGCCTTAACAATTTGCTTTGGCCCATAGCAAAAGCAAGCAACCCTGGAGACCTGGAGACAACATAAACTATACCTCTTTGCGATATTCCTACCATATGCATTACGCTCAATCAAAGACAAAGCCTTTGTACTTGTCAAAAGTCATCACATCAAAGAAGCAGCAAAAAACCTTACTTTTACTCTTGATACCAGAAGTGCAGATAACATGGCAGGGCACCCTATTAGTATCATTAAAAAATAGCTAGATCATAAGCCAAGGAAACAAATGAAGGTTTGAATGGAAGGTGAAAATTATAAATGGCAGCATAGCAGTATGATCATTTAAACGAAGGGAAGATTCAAGGGGGAATGATAACGTTGTGAGGGAACTCAATAGAACAGAAGAGATAATTGCACTTAGATTCATCTTCAACAGCACGACCAATATTTATTTTGCCAAGGGTGATTCCACCATTCTTCAGAGTCTCTTACAATTTGATCAGGCATTTTCCAAAGCATTGGCGTCCATCCTTTTTCCTCTTCAAGCAAAACAAAATAGTTGAAAAATTTCCTAATTCTTTGATGAAGGCGACTTGATAGGCATGGAATCAAAACCTTCGAATTCAAAACCCGTCGTGAAGCGTCATCTTGAATGACAAATAATGCGATATTTCCAAATAAACCCCTGCTGAAAGGAAAGTCGGTCATTTCCGTACCACGCAAATAATCGATGTATTTCCCTCCCTTTCCGCATTCAAATGTGGTACTATTGCACATAGCCAAAGCGGAATGGACAGCACAAAGAACGGAAACGACCAAACAAATTGTACAAAGATAAACTTTTGAAACCAACAAGATGATGTGACCAATCACTGGCAGAAAATACGAAAAGCTTTTCTCCCCAATTTGATTCTGAAGCACAACCTTCCCACTGTTCACAATGTTCAACGCTGTGGACAACGTGATCAAATTCATCCAAACGAAGAGCCAAAACCGAAAATGGTTCCTTTCCCCGATGCATGTCCCCAAGAAAATACAGTGATGGTCAAACGTGGCCACGCATTTGTTGCAAATTTGACAGTGATGCGATCGAAGAGGAGGGAAGATGTTACATCGATCGCAAAATTTTCTCCGTGTGTAAGGATACAGCGTAGTGATTTCAGTGCCATTAGAAGACGACATATTTGCATTTTCGGGATGAATGGGGAGAAATTTCTCTGCTTCTGCACTATCGTTGTTGACATCAACGGAACTTTGGTCAATTTCATCATCTTTCATATTACTGTTGAAGCCCATCATTTCTAGTTCAACACGACTATTTTCTTCATCTAGAATATTACTTTCAAGATGACCTAGCCTACTGATTGTATCGGAATTCAGCCACCCAGGATTGCTTCCCAACACAGCAAAAAATGAAGCTATCAATATGGCCAATTGAAAAAGTAGCTTTGCTAACTCCAAGATTTTGATGGTTCCGTATAATGATGATATTACAGGTGAAAAGTCCCTGGTTTCAAGTGTATTATTGTGTGATGAAGAGATATTCGGCAGAGGGTTAGCGTCTAAAATTTTGACTACCGTCGAATCATCTGATAGTCTTGAGGCTGATTCATTTACATGCGAATTGTATTCTATTAACGAGAGTTGGTGGCCTATGGAAGCTGTACCAACAGTGCTGGTTGACCACAGACGGCTCCCAGGGCAAGATATTGTCAGCAATAGAGCAACTGAAATCATGGAAAGATATTTTCGTCTAACACGGCCTCGCACCTCCGCACGAGTAGTTATCATCATATCATGGTGCCCTTCCGGCTGCGAAATGGGTGGGATTTGAACGTCGCGTCTTGCCCCCGGCTCACACCGGCTGGAGACATACATTCCAATGCCCGCGCTGTTTTCAATGGCTTGCACTTTTATGGCACCTGGTAAATTTGTGGAGGAATTGGTGAAGCGGAGAAATGGTGGATGCCTGGTTCTATGTGTCTACGTTGAAGAACAACGGATATTATATAATTTCCTAGTTGTGTTGCCTATCTTGAGCGAAGCAACAAAATGAGGTTGCATACCTTGTTGTTGATTTGTAATTGATTTTGAAATAGTTCAACAAAGGAATAAGTATACTTGAATTTCTACAATGCTACGGCATCGTCCTTTCAGCTCCTTTTTTATGGCCACAAGCAACAAAGCCAAAAATGGCCACAGCGCGAAGGCACGAACCTCACATTTTCATCACTGTTGCACCAATTCAATTTTTTCTGCGGAATCCTACCAAGAGCACCTCTCAACATATGAAACCAGTCTCCACACACTAAAAATCAATTTTTTTGTTGATTGCTATTTGGTTGCTGCTGAGTGGTGTGTTGTCCAAGCAGAACTGCGGGCGAGATTGATGCTATCGCGACCAGGATGGTGTCAAAGCATTGAAGGTAGATGGTGAACAATATTGAGAGGCTCCCATCAATTTTAGATCAAGCAGAGGAAACGCCCATTACATATCGGAACATCAGACTTACCTCAAGAATGTATCAATGTCAAATGATGAGTCATGCAGTGCCCAAATTTGCACACAATTTATTGGTTTGATTGATCCTTGAAATACTTATCTACAAATCTGACCAATTGATTCTTCTCTTCTGTATTACTTGCCTTCTATGATGATCTCACCAATGTATACAACTTACTACTGATATCACCACAAGAATGAGTATCCCTTTGAGTTTGACTTTGTTAACTACCCCTTTACTTTCCCCTGCCATGATCTTGACTTCTTCAAACACCTTCCCTCCCCTTGCTTCATTATCTCTTTCTCTTACCACAATATCTACCTACCCCAGGACTCACCATCACCTCAACCCATTCTCGCATCAACCTTCACAGCACCATCTCCTAACAACATCATCCATGATCCTCAATTATCAATGACCCCTATAATTCACTTCATACCACCAACCTTACACATCTACTAAACAAACAACACCTCATGGCCATTGTCCCCGACAATTTCTTATGACCACTGTCCATGGTAATTCCATTTGACCATTGCCCCTGGCAGTCCCTAGCAAACATTGTCCCCAGCCTCCAGGTTGACCTATTCTCTGGCAATTCCTTGCAACTATCTCCCCTCACAAATCCTTGCAGCCTTTGCCCCTGGAAATTCCTCATGACCATTGTCTCTGGCAATTCCTTGCATCTATTACCCACAGCAATTCCTCAAGCCCAACGCCCCTGGCAATCTTTTGTGATCATTGACCCTGGCAATCATTTGCAACTATTATTTCTGGCACTTACTTTTAGCTCTTACCCCATGCCTGACTGTGCAGCAATTGTACCTGCCAGTTCCTGTCAACCAAAAGCCTTTGGTAATACCATGTGCCCACTGCCCCTGGCAATTCCTTGCAACAATTGTACCTGGCAATTCTGTGCAACCATTACCCTTGGCAATTCCTGGCAAGCATTGCCCCTAGCAACCCCTGGTGACCTTTCCCCTTGGCAATCCTATGCAACCATTTCCCTTGGCAATTTCTTGTGCCCATTGCCCCTTCAAATCCCATGCAACCGTTGTCTCTGGAAAAACCATGCAGAGTTTGCCTGGACCCCTCTGTGCAACCATGCTCCCAGCAATTCCTTGCAACAATTTCCCCTGGTGATTCCATGTGTGCACTGCCCCTGACAATTCCCTGTAGATCTCAACTGTGATACCACCTAGCACTCCACTGCTCCTGGCTATTGGCACTCTTAGCCCCACCAATACCCCCATCCAACCCTCATGTTGACTGTCCCCTGATTCCCTCATGGCTGTTGCTCATGGCTCTTGGCACCTCCTTAGAAACAATACAACACCCCAGCCCGTCATGCTGGTTGCATTTTTTCCCTGGACACTTCTGTCCCACTTAAAATACCAGTTTCTCCTCTGTGCCCCTACATCACTTGTTCTTTATGCTTCCTTTTCCTTTTCTACCTTACCCCATGTACACCCTGTTGTAGCACACTCGCATCATGGCTCATCTGTCACACCAAACCCACACCACAGTCCCTTTGCTGCCCATGCCTCTCATCCCTCATGTCAGATCCACAATTTTCTGTCCACTTGATGACACCCACCACCTACAACCATGATCTCTACTACATCAAACCAACCCCCTTTACCCACATTCCTAGCCTATTCTACTTACCTTTTCCATTTACTTTTTGCCCTATCCTGTGTGTCTCAGTTGATGATAAAACCACTATCTTGCTAATGGTCAAGATTGGATCTGGGACCCCTTTCCATTGTACCCACCTTCCCCAGGCTAGGACATCACATTCCATGCAATTAATGTACTCAATCTATCATTCCATCAGATCTACTAGAGAATCAGCAACCCCTTACAGTGTATGTTAGTCCCCTTACCCATGCCACCATTGCCAACCTTGAGCACCTCTGCAGCAGTTAATAAACCCTCTCCTCAAAACGGACAATAGCAGAGCAGAACCAAACAACTGCATCATCACTGCCCCATGATTATTTTTCTCTTTGGTGGACCCACCTTGATGACCCAACAGAATGGGACCGCAATCAGAGCATTTTAGACTTTGACAACAGAATCCATGTGGACAACATCCTCCTACACTATCTCTGACAGAGGTACATAAAACCATTGCATATATACCTATTGAAATTCCTCCAACAATTCCAATATGCCACTGAACTTGCCTCCACCTTTGAATGCTACCAAAAACCACCCTTGCTCAACCACAAAACAAGATCAACATTTTTCCATTCCTTCAAATGCCATTACATCTTGGATATCCTCAACACTCTCAACAAATGCAATATTGCACAATGGATATTATCCAACAGCACTTACATACCAATTTTTTACAAAACCATTCATAACCATAAGCTTTCCTAGTAATCTCCAACAGTCAGACCTACTAAAACCTTCCTTTTCCAAATACTTGTTGACTAAACCATTAACTCCCAACCTTGCACTTTCACCTGTCCTTTTGGCTCTGGGCACCAGAGAATTTAAATATGCTGATTAGACACCCAGCAGCAGTTTCAGCAGCATTGGGGGATACCCCCTTGCTCAACTTCCCCAAAATGATACCTTTGACCCAAGCAAGGACAACTGCTGCTCTTGACCCATGACTCAACACCTACTGGGAATCTCTCCATCCTGATATCAAACCATCTCAATCTGATATGTAAACATATATCAGCAAATAAATGATCAAAGATCAACATAGAAAGTGGCAACCTACACTCCTGTAGAACTTGTACTCTGAATTACACTGACCACAAACATTTCTGCTTCCTGCACTGGACCATCTGACAATGGATCCCACAGTACCCTGACAATTCAGATTTCCTTGCTTTCATCACAAACTGACAAATATTGGAATTGAAATATGTCATCACAATGGCCAGACTTTACTGGAGTCATTTTACATCTTTTCATTCATACTAGGAAGTAGCACAGGAATAACACTCTTCCACAATGTGTGCAAACACCCTCACTTGGATACCACCCCAAACTCAAAGATTCAATTGATGATATACTTTGATCTTAGAACAATGTTGCCAGCCAGTGTGGTACCCCCTTCTTCCACCATCCCACCACATCCCAAACCCCCTAAGAACGTATTTCTGGTACTGGTCACCACCAATCAAAATGAGCACTGACTTAACATGGTTCGACCCACCCATCACATGAAACCACTCCTGGGGCAACTTTAGATCCACCCTCAAATTTGTATTTGTCATCATCTAGGTTGGCAATTACCATTGTAAAGTTCCAATTTACACTGTTTACCTCCAATTTATCCTAAAACTCAGGGTAACATGTTTTTTACCTCAGGGGTAACCGATTTCAGGTATTTTTTACCTTTTCGGTTGTGCTTGAAGCGTCCAATCACAGATTTATCAACTAGAAAGTGCTCACAATAAAATGAGTTGCACATTCAGAATTGATGTTTAATATTGTAAATTGCCTTTATCCCATGAAAGTATACTTTTGAGGACAAGAAATGAAAGTTGATGTTATTACTGACATTTTGATCACAAGCGCTGCCATCCACAAAGTTGACAATTTTTTTCTTGTGCAAGAACTCTGGCACAAAAAATCAAAACAACCAATCCTCACTTTCTCAAAAGGAACGGAAGGACTTGGCACACACCCCTGAGCTATTTGCTCCAGAACTCATGACAATAATTGCAATGGCGTCATGCAAACCTACCACCATTACCACCTGACTCTCAAAGTCCTCAGCATTGCCCCCTGCATCCTTAAAATCAAACAATTCCTTTCCCCTGTCAAGGTCCAATACCTCCTCTGCCTTGTCTCTGTGCCCAACAATGTGGACTTCACTGTCCTACCTGTGGAACAATCCTCCTTCTCTGCCACAGGAAGGATGCAAGTCCAAGTTGTGGTCCTTTCAGGTGTGCACGGAGGTGGATCCACCATGTCAATGCTGTGTTTGGGAGGGTGGCCAACCTGCTCTGGATGGACAAACAGATAATGCAGGAAGGGTGGTCAGAACATTGCCCAGGGAATGGGCAAGGTGGGTGCGGCAACAAGGAAGTGGTGGATGACATTTACAAGGAGGACTGCAATGACAAGCAATTGCCAATGCATGATCAAGTCATCAAGGGGATGCAGTTCCAGCAGAACAGGCCCAGCAAACAGTATGTGCCTCATCACAATTTCATGTCTCTGCAGTGCAGATAAACAACAAGCAGCCATTTTACCAAAGGGGGGCAAATAAATGCAGAATGAATCTGCAAATATTTCATTAGAATTTAAAACATTAAATGATTGGTTTTCATATCAATAATTGATTGTTAACTAAAAATCGGTGAATTAAATAAAATCATGATGAAATACTTATATTTTATACTACTTAAACTTATGAATTTTATTGATTGCCCATCATTTTTTGTTTCTGATTGTTGTTTACACTAGCTTTGTATCCCATGGCTGTGGCAATTTTTTCTTTTGCTTTAGGCATGACATTAATTCAATTGATTTTATTCTGTGACTTAATTCTTCTTGGATGGAAAATGCCAGGCTGGTTGCTGCTTGCCTTTACTGGCAGTTTACCCTAACTTTACCTTACCATTTAACCCCTTACCCTCAAAAATTCCAGGGTAACTTTTAAAATTACACATATGTAATGGGTAATTACCCTGTTTACCCTGGGTAAAGGGTGTTTTACCCTCATTTTCAGGGTAACAAAAAAGGTANCAACCTCCAACACCACCAACTATCCAAACACTCACTGTTCAAATCATCCAGAGCGCTGACAAGCTTTTCTTTCTGTCTATCCACACACCAAATTCAACTCATCATGAATGGTTTCTTGTCCAAATCGCCCTGGAGGATTCCATGTCACTTCATCCAGCCTGTCTTCATGATGGAAAATTCATTGTTGATTTCTATATCCAACACCCATCTGATAAAAGATACAATGCTTGCAATCAGAGGTATTGGCTTGAATATTACCCAAAAACAAAGATCTTCTTGTCACCTTAAAGCAAATCATTCCATCTTGTCAAACCATCACAAACCTCCAAACGTTTTGCATGGGATTTAAACCTCATGTCATTCCAAATGTGCATGTATCCACTCACAAGGATACATGCATTCATGAGTCATTCAACTTTGCCACAATCAATAATAAAAAACTTGTGATTGGGTATCACAACCTGATTGGGATTTGTTATCAAACCACAAAAGAATGTTTCACAATGAAATACCATCCACCATTTTACCAACATTTTCCATTCATGTTGATTGATCTATTCATCTTGAGTCACTCATGACTGATTCTGACGCTAGAGTATTCTCACTCATGACCTCCCCAGGTTTCAATCCAGGCCAAATGTACTGGTAACAAAAGGCTAACATATGTTCTCTAAAACCCTTATATTTTTTTGGGAAAAGAAAAGAAAGCCCTTGGAATTCTTTTCCCATGGCTTTCATAGCATTCTTGGATAGTGAATGGTGGTGATTCAGAGGTTGTATCAATCATCAGAGCGCATTGAGATTGAAGCGGAATCTCATCCCTTCTTTTTGGGGGACATAAGAGGGACTCCCCTCTTAGTCAGGAGTTCTTTCCCATGCAGTTCCCTGGTGTATGTATACTTGTATGTACACCAAAGACCATTGCATGGGTTGATATGTGATGGCCTTGCTCAACTTAGATAAGTAAACTAATCATAATATTCATGTGATCATCACTCTTAAGTATTACAAAAAACAAGAATGTGAATTCATTACCGATTCCGATCTACCCTGATTGCTAATCTTGAGTTGGATGGTGGATACTTTGGACTGGCATAAATCAATGCAAATTGAAGTCATCTTGCATTTGTGATTTTAGACTGAACACAGGACAGAAGTTGCGTATGTTGTACTACACAACTGCAGAGATTGTATCTAAAAAAGGTTGACGAAGGCCAGACGATGCAATACATTTGTGCGGAATGGATGGACAAGCTTGAAACTGCCCCGTTGGAAGAAAATAGATTGGCGATGTTTTCGCAATGTTCCTATTATTTGAGAAGGTCAATCAGGTGTCTTCTTCGGGGGTGTCAACCAAAACCAACTTAAATATGTCACACATTTCATGTTGAACGAGTACGACAATATTATTATTTTGAATAGCCCCTAAAATGTTGACCCCTCGTTACACCTAATTCATTCATTTCATTCTCTTCATTCAAATCCCACTTCCTCTCTCTTTCTTTTTTTCGATTTTACCTCACCTCTATAACTCATTATAATCTCATCATTTTGTTTTTTCCTTATGTGATAATAAGGAAGAATTATCAGCAAAATTACTTAAAACTTCAAGTACACTACTAATCCTTGTTTTTCTGTTAAATAGTTTCCTTGTTAATCAAGAACATATGCAATGTTTTTGTTAAAAAGTTATTCCCCGAATTCATCGTATATAAGATCATACGATCATAATATTCATTCAAGATAGTAGTTACCTGATGAATACAGTTCAAACAAAAAAGACACATAAAAGCAATTGACAATAATAAATTAATTTCCTATGTCGAGGGAAACTACGGAAGAAGACATTAAATTGTACCAAAAATGTTGCCTGATAATAAGTTCACAAGTATTACGAATCACTATTGACAAAAATGTAAAATAAAACGAATTGCAGTACTTCAAATCTATTATACTTTTATTATATTCCTTACTGATTTTGACACCCAATTATGATTATTCAACATTTGATTTGTCTTTTTTCTAATAAAAAACCATTTCGAAATAATATGCTTACGTAAACATGAAGAATCTCCAATTGTATCGTAGTACTCGACACATAACCGTTGACAGCATTTTAACGTTGCTGGGAACTATCACTGTACCATATTTCTGTGTGATGTATGCTTGGATTCGTTTCGGAATCTGAAATATTTTTTGAAACAAAAAAATAATAGGACAATATCGTGGTATGGTACTGTACTAAGTTTATTATCGTACGCATCATCATGCAAAACGGAACAACTGAAAACTCATGTCTAAATTTTCTGTCATTTTCGAT
Organism: Conticribra weissflogii; assembly: GCA_036940025.1. Classification (NCBI taxonomy): domain Eukaryota; phylum Bacillariophyta; class Thalassiosirophyceae; order Thalassiosirales; family Thalassiosiraceae; genus Conticribra; species Conticribra weissflogii. Next base: position 17,583 of record JALLPE010000145.1, read on the forward strand.
TTTTTGTTTCGCTGACTGCTTCGACGCCTTCATTGTAAACTGTTTTGTTTCCACAACAAATCTTAGGATAACATCTTCATAGATATATTAACAACAAACAACCTCCCTCCCACCACCACACATCTCCTGTTTCGGGGGTTCAACTGCCAAAGCAAAGTTTTATCATAACCAACCAGAACCAACACAGATTTTTACAATCCATAGCAATCCACAGCTATCACCGCTCCAATTCCTCGCATCACGATCCAACAGAATTCATCGGGGCGTTGAGTACAAAGATGGAAGACCAGAAACATAGTGAGGAAGAAGAAGCAGCGGCTAGCGCAATCGCAGCGCTTCGTGAGTGTCCTGCCGGACAACCCGTGAAGAAACGATTTCAAAGCAGCAGAATCGCTAGGAAACAACCCGGGGATTCATTTCTTCCAGAAAATCCAGTTTCTGCTGAGGGACCTCACCCTCTCCACACTTACATGGATGCTACAACTGTTTCATCCCAAGTCCCAGGGAGAAAGAAGTCATGCAGCATGAAACGACCTGCCTCGACCGATAACCAAAAGGTTAGACCTAATCTTCACGACGAGTCATATTCCAAGAAATGTTCTTCGTCGCCTTCAGGACCCACCCGCAGGTGTGAAATGAGCTCAATAGGCAGCTCATCGACGAGTGCCTCTCCTCAGTCGCCTGGAATCAATGACGACAACGATAAACGAGATCGTGAATCATCGTCAATGTCTGAGGAAGGGTATGCCGGCGGGAAGTCTCTGTCAGCGTCCTGTTCTGGAAGTGATGACGGTGTGTCTAATCGAAACCAGAGGCCCCGCGATAAAAAAAAAAACAAATTCGACGTGTATTCAGGCGATACGTCCCCGAATTCATCAAGTAGCGATTCAGAATCGGAAAACCTAGCTTCGATAGACTTGTTAAAGTCGCAACGCGTCAAAGCGGTTCAATATGTTGATCAAAGCGCTAAAAATTACATCAATTCAGAACGGGTTGAATTTACGAGAAGGCTCAAACCATCAACTTCTTCAAAGGAAGCAGCAACTTGGGAAGAAAGAGTGGAATCTGGCACAAAAGACGCGACAGAGGCAACTTGTAAAGCAGACCATTGCTCCCAGCCCGTCACTTCGCACGAGCGCATCGAAAACGAGGAGGCATATGAAGGCGACGCCAAAAATACCAGCAGGATCCGTAAAAAATGTTTTAGAGTTAAAAGAGGATGGGGAAAATCTGACACTGTGCGTGCGAAGAGGAAGGTCTGCTATGACCAAGAGGAAGGAGAATTGCGCCCAGCCCCATATTTTTATTATGTTGATCGTTCTCGGGAAGAGGATGACGACCCTCTTACTCCTTTCACTCCACCAGCACGTGTTCCAATTTTTCCGGCGAAGTGAGTTTTATCTTGTTTAATTTACTACATGGTTCTGTGTATTACTACTAACCGTGTGTAATTTGTTGTTGTTTTGGTGATAGAATGCATGCTCTGCTTATGAGAGACGACCTTAAGGATATCGTTCGGTGGATGCCTCACGGCCGATCATTTAAGGTCTTAAACCAGAGAGAGTTTGAGCTTCGAATCATACCCACATACTTTGAACATGGAAAATTTTCCTCTTTTGTTCGTCAGGCACAGGGCTGGGGTTTTCGAAGTGAGTCCTATTGATTTGTCTAATGAGTTGATTTGGAAACACCTCATATAGATGGGTGCTCTTTTCGTTTGGTCCTTTCAGGATTAACAAAAGGTCAAGAGCATCATGCATTCTACAACGAGTACTTTCTTCGGGGGTTGCCACACTTGTGCAAAAAGATGACAAGGCCCAGCATGACCAAGAAAATAAATACTAATCCCGATCACGAACCTTATTTGTTTGATATCAGCATCGAACACCCAGTGCCTCAGAAGGTGCCACCTGATAACATGAACTACACTATTCTTGATGCCGTGGGGAGGTGCATTTTGAATGAGGGACCAAAAGCACGACTTCCAGTGGTTCTCTGTATGCATGATAATATCATGCCAAAGTCAGTATCAAGAGCGATTGCATTAACTGCGGATTCAAAGCCAAATACCCATTCTGCTAGTAAAGAGACAAAAATTCAAGCATTTGTCAATTCGATTTCAACTACATCAAATGAGCATAGTTCGACTCCAACGAATTTTCTGACGAATCCATCAAAATTCATAGCTGCCGTACATCATGACGATTGCAAAAGTGGGAATCTAAGGGACAACACTCACCATCAGCCTGCTGTACCTTCATCATCGCCGCAAAACTCTTTTCCGAATCAATTTATTCGTCAAATATTGGCATTGCAGCAGCAACAGCAACAAATACAATTCAACCACACCGATCGTAATCAAACGCCCGAGATATTATTTCGCTCTCTGACGTGTCCTCAGCCCCTGCAAAATCGAAGTCAACAGCAACTTCAAAGTAATCAGCTGATTCAGCAAGCATTGCACCAGAACCACAATTTTCATTCACCTATCATAGAAGGAAATTCTTCGGTCCCAATATTCCATCAGGAAGGAAGTCGCTCGGTGCCAAATATGTTGTCAAACCTCGTGTCTGATGCATTCTTGCAGCAACAACTACAACAACAGCAACAGCAACCAGGATTGAACACAGCACCTCTTGGGGGCGCTCATCTGTTATCTCATGAGAATCTCGCTGGTATATTAGAAAACCTTGCTACAGCCCAATCAAGAAACGAAAACCTTGGCCTATCAGAACGCAGCAACAGTCTGTTTGAACAAAATTCTATTCCTCACGCTTTAGCGGAGCAACCAAATGACCATTCGGCTAACCAGCAAAACTTTCCATCCAATGACTCTTTTCCAACGCTTCAGCTACAATCACATGATACTCTGCACAACATCATCCTTGAAGCCGTTAGAATCGGGGCACAATTAGGCGCAGAAACAGCTGCAAGACTATCTAACTCCTCCGGATATAGATCACCTGATTACGGCAACGGAGACTTCGATCCACAAGGCAGTAATTCTCAACGGGAAAATTGAGCACTTCATTGTCGTATTAGGGATGATATTATTCCATCACTAAAGCTAGTGTATTTAATTGTTTCTATTCGAAGAACATACTGGTATTATTATGCGGCATTTTGCTAGAGAAGCTCATCAAAGATTCCTTTGCATGATGGGTTCCATTCATTTTCTACCAATCAGTGCTTACTTTTGAATGAATCAATGTAAGATCTAATTAGTGAATAAATATATCCAGTACTGATTCGATGTCAGTAATTTCCGGAAGATGGATTAAGTTGGATGAAAAAGTAGGTATTAGCACTCTTTCTCGATAATTGTCCTGCCAGCATCAAGCAAGGCCTAATCTGTCTTACAAGATATACATCGCACTCAGTAGTCAAATTCAACCCTATTAGTACCTCCCTCGCCTTCTTTCTGGACTTCGACTGCGAGATCTTCTTCTCTTCCTATCCCCGTAACCTGATCCACCATAGTAACCCACTCCTCCTGCTCCATTTCCACGTTCCCATGCCAAGGGTGGAGGGCCATTGTTGTAACCCCCGCCACCCCCATACGGCCCTCTATCCCCTCTACCATATCCTGGTCCTGGTTCTCCTCCGCGTCTATTGTTATAAACAAAATTGTTCACATATCCAGGAGGAGGTCCCCTGTCATATCTGCCGTAAGAGGGTGGCGGAGGTCCACCATATCCAGGTGGCGGTCCATTCATGATTCCAGGCCCAGGGATTCCGGGAGGTCCAATTCCTATACCTTGATTCACTGCAGGGTGAGGTGGGGGTTGTTTGGTAGGGTCGAATCTACCTGCCATGAAAACATTTTTATCTTTTCCACCAAGCCTGAAGTTTGCAAGAGGAAAATAACAAAAGTTTTGAAAAAATCTATGCAAAAAAGATTTGAAGGATACAGAAATAGAAATACACGAACCTGGTCCCACCCAAACCTCCTCCAAGTCTCCTCGGCAGCCAATTCGGCACAGTGTGACCCCTCTCGACATCAACGACTATTGTTCTACCCTCCAGTCTCATCCCATCTGCCGCTCTATAGGCACGTTTCATATCCTCCTCGTTTTCATACTCCACAAAAGCAAATCCTCGACTCTTCCCAGTGATTTTATCAGTCACCAGCTTCAAATCTTTCACTGGCCCGTAAGCCTCCATCTCACGAAGTAGCTTACGTTCCGTAACTTCGTATGCAAGCCTTCCTACAAACAAGGTATTGTAACAGTTCATGTTTCTAAATTCTCCTTGAGAATTGCGTTGCTCCTCCCGATAGGCTTCAATGAATGGAGCATTCTTGGCTTCATTTTCCTTGGCACGGGCCTTGCGTTTTGTTTCGGCCAGGCTCTTGGGGGTGGGATTCAATTTCCTTTCCGGGGGAGGGGTTCTCTCAAAATGGTGGAGAAGGGAGGCCACCCCAGTCAAACCGCAGCCTTTCTTAAGACGGGGGAAAGAAGTAGGGATGACAGCAATCCCCGATGGTCCAATTTTGGTCTCTTTCTTGGAAATTGTACCAGTGTTGTTGTCATCTTCATCCTCAGTGACATAGTTTTCGGCTATGGGGGCGTGGCGTCTTAAGGGGGGGAGGTGTTTGAGGGGAGGGTCTGGCATAAAGGTGGCACGAATGTGGGGCGGCATCATCATGATTGCGGGGCCAGAGCCGTTGCCTGACATTTGACCCTTCGGCGTCATGGCGCGCTTTTTGTTGAAATCGCTCATGGTTGAATTGGCCGGTAATGAGAGAGATTGGATTGGAGTTGTTCTGTGGCCGACTATATTATGTTTCAGCCTCGGGGACTTAGCTTCAGTGGAGCGTGAGTGGCATTTGGGGGAAAATAACGGAATTGCGCGTTGTGCTGTAACATAAATAATGGTATAGTACCAGTCTTAAACTATATTGAACTATTGTGATGTCAGATATAGACATCAACTTTTGACCCTCCTTGAAAAATTGGAATGATTGTTTTAAATAATTTTAACTAGCCAAACTTCTTTAATTATGTAAGAAGAGCTTAAATCCAGCTCATCAATATCATCGCGCAATTGGAAATATTTTTTCTGAAGGCATTTTGAGGAGCATCCAGAATGGCTGTGGTTCAGTTTAGACCACGCGTAGAACTTGGTATGTTTTCTACGCGTCAGATATCGCTTGTGAAAAAAAAACGAGTGATGGTTGAAGATTATATTTTAGCGTTTGTGTTAAATCATCCGATTATACATATGTATGAAAAAAACATACAACATACAAGTACTGTACTTTGCAAAACAATTGATACATAAGTAAGATGATGTGGTTCGCAACTTATATCTGACAAAGAAAAAACTAACAAACCATGTGATTTCCGTCCGCTAGTCATACAGCAACTCTCACAGCGAGGCCAATATGTGGAACTAGTAAAAACCACTTTGCACGAAGATAGTTCCGACTAACAGCTTCAACTTTTACTAATTAATTTTTTTCCCATTTTGCCTGTGAGCTGAGTAATAGAGGGTTCCCCGTGGAAA
>JALLPE010000146.1:0-21872 GCA_036940025.1 Conticribra weissflogii
CTTACGCCATCAAAACAACGCACCTTCCTCCTCTGGCAGTGGCAATCACTGCATCACTGTCAAATTGCTCACAGATCAATTTGGAGGAGAGATGGGGCAAACTCTGGAAAGCGCAGAGAGTGGACAGGTGTTGTTTGATTTCCCCATTGGATTGATTGCATCGTCCATGGCTGTGACCATGTCCAAGGCCCTGGGGAGACGGCTGCAGAGGTAGTGTCAGAGGCAATACCAATAAGAGTGGGAGAGGGAGAGAAGGTAGAGAAGGGAGAGAGAAATGAGTGAAAAGAGGCAGGGCCACCAAAGAAACCGTGCTCTGACCTCTTGTCACTGTTGGCGGCTCCATTGAGAGGAAAGGGAACAAGTGCGGATTGAGAGTTTGATGCTTATCAGGAATCGTGGTGAGAGGGACAACATTCTTCCGGGTTCTTTCAATGACAACAACAGCTCCAAAGTGTTGACAACAACAGTGACATAGATGATGAGCAAAGGTTTCAATGCATTGGGTTCTGCTTCCAGTATCATTGCTGCAGAGAGTGCAATGAAGCATCTGAGGCACCATTTACCACAACTGGCAACCACAAACACAACAGTTGCACCAATAATCAAATGGCCCTAAATGAGGTCTCCTTGTACACAGTGGACACTTCTGCCATCACCGTCCACTCCCTTGTTGATGGAAAGGCTCACCACCCCCATCCACAGCTTTTAATGTCAGGACAGCGGGGACACCACCATCCTCAAGGAGAATTTGAACTGGCCCAAGGAGCACCTCCCTCCACAACATCACCAACATCTCCAACATTACCAATATTTTCACTGTTGAAATCAACAGAGATCCAATCCCCTGATGCCTACGTCTTTGAGGCAGGAGAGCCCACTCTTAATTCTAAACCATGTTGTTGTTAATCCTCCCAGGACATCATTAATGTCTCAGAATTAGGGAGTACGTTTTGATGGTGAACACTTAACCAATGTGTTGACGGGGGAACCAACCAGGACTGGCACTGCCATCAGGACCACTACTAGAACAGGCCATTGGCTCTCTCATGCCACCCCCTTTTCTAATGACAATGCTTCCTCTTAACGGCGGCAGTCAGAGTTGTTCCACTGCAGCAGCCTGGCATGCTACCCCAATTCACAAGACATCCCTGCTTTGTCCACATCATTGAAAGGTGTAGCGGTAAATTGCCTACACCCCCTGACGCCTCACAACAATGCTCCCAACTTGGGCTCCTCCCAAGTGGTCATCCAAGACTACCAAGACACCCTGTCACACAAATGCCTTGATGCCAATGGCCTCATCTTCTTCCTGTGCAAGATGGCAAAGAAAATCAATGATCACCGGTCCAAGCGTGAGATGTCGCACTTGCTGGCATCTACCCCCAGCACTCCTTTGCCGCTGTTGGCGTTGGTGGCATCTCTGGGGGCTGTCCAGCGCCTGGCCTTCCTGGACTGTGAGGATGTCTGCGCGTTGATCCCGCCACACCTGGCAAGTGAGGACTGCTGGCCGGGCAGAGTGCACAAACTGCTCATTGGGTTCTGCCGCTGCCTTGTTGCATTCTCACCACTGCCTACGTTGCCTCTTCCTCCGGAGAACTCATGGCCTTTGTTGTCAATACTTACCCCACCCTGTGAGACAGAGATCCCCTCCAGTCCAAAGGAGAAGTCACTGACTGCAAACTTGCCAAGGTGGTTAAATATGGCAATCACTGCTATTTCCTTGCCAAGGCCAGAATGCAGCCTATCAGATATTCATTGGGACGTGGCACGGGATATTGATGGCAAGGATTGTGCTGTCGTACAATGAGTTGGACCACAATCTCTTCACCATCAGGGAGGATCAGCCGATCATGGAGTTGGAGAGTCTGTTGTATTGTTTGTGGTGGACAGAGGAAAAGGAGGAAATGGGGGGTTGCGCCTGCCTTTGCAGTCACTGTCCCAATTGCGGAGTCACCCCAACAAATGTTCACTTCCTCCAAGCAACAATTGAGAAGATCAGTCCTTCACGGATATTGAAAGTCTTTCCCATTTCTCCTACCAAACCCAAGATTACGTGAAACCGCCGCAGCGTCCGATCCACACCGACGATCCTCATCGCACTCACAAATCACACGATGCGGCAGATATTAACACCAACACCAACACCGCCGCCCCCCCCGCCTCAGCTTCCTCTTCTTCCAACTCCTCCGAACTCCAACGGCTCAAAACCAAAATATCCAAACTCGAACTGCGCAACATGGAATTGGAAGACGAATTGCAGAGAAAATCACTCATCGAAACACAACAATCCTCGACGTCGTCGCCAAACTCCTCCGCTTCCTCCCCCGCGAACGATCCCGGACAACTCGCCCTGAAAGCCCGTTTGGCCGCCATGCTCGAACAGCAACACCGGTACCAGGACATGGCCAAGAAAGAGGTGGAATTGGCTCATTCCAGACTCGAAAAACTGGAAAACGAACTGTCGTCCAAGATGGAAAAGTACGATGCCCTCGAGGCGGAGGCGGAGAAGATGCGACGGGAATTGAGCAATGTCGGTTCCATGCTGGAGAAGGAACGATCGTTGAATCAGAGTACAAATATCCAATTGAGGTCGCTCATGGCGGAGGTGAAATCCTTGGAGGAGGAACTGGCGAATGTGGCCTCTTGGAATGAGGAGCTGGAGGCTGCGAACAGCGAATTGAATCGTCGATTGGAGGGAAAGAGAGACGATGCGACGAATCACGGCTCGTGGGGGAACGGGGAAGAGAAACGCGACGAGACGATGGGCCGATCCCCATCCCAATCCATCACCGGTCGCAGCGATTCGTCCCGATCCGGAGAACCGCCAGATGCACTGAGCAAAGCGGTCAAAGCCGCCGAACGGGCCGATCTGCGCAGCTACATCCAACTCCTCGAAGACGACAAACACGCCAAGGACAGGGAGCTCGAAGAAGCCAGATTCGATGCCGACGAAGATGCCAAACTCATCGCCAAGCTCCAAAGCGATGTCAAGGAACAAAAACTATCGATCGAATCTCTCGTCGATCTTCTCGACAGCGAGAAGAAAGACCACGAGCGAGAAGTCTCGGCGAAAAACGAGGAAATCGACGCTCTTCGCAAGGAATTGGAAGATGTGCAGAGGAAGTTGGATGAGGAGGTTATGAACGCGGGTCGAATCATTCTACAATGTCGTGCGGGAAATGATAAAATTGCCAGTCAGAGGGAGGAGATCGAGAAGTTACGATCGGAGAATTTGGTGGTGAGGAAAGAGTTGCAGGATGCGTTGGATGACTTGGCGGTGTTTCGGAAATAGGAAACGAGGCGAACTTCATATTTTTTGTCGTGTTTTTGTAGTATTATTGGTTAGAGTTTCGTATTCGTGTCTTGTGTTGTGTATATTACGAAGATGCTTGGTTGTCTCTCTAGATTCTATATTTTTGAATTTTATGTCTGCATTATCTTGTAGAGTTTGATTTTATTAACGAGAGAGGCAACATCATTTGTACCAAGAGGTAGGGAACCATTGGGTTATTGGAAGTAGTCTTAGGAAAGACCTAGCCGTGGCGATGGTGGCTGGTTGGGTTGGTGGATGGTGGAGGTTGTGGTGTCGATTCGATGGATATCACCTCGATGATTGATGATTGCCCTCACAACATCAGATTGAACTCTTAAAAATAAAAACCTTTGTGTCGCAAGGATCCACAAGATCTCGTCAGAACTTTGTCGAAAAGTGTCGTGATACTTCAATGAACGAATTCAAATAATTTGTTTCTTACAAATGAAAATTTCATAGTAAAAACAAGAATAAAGATTTTGAAATTGAATTAATTTTTCTCGTCCATTCCTGATTCATTTTCATCGATGACAAAGTACTAAAGAAAAATGGCATCGCACGGGTAGGTGGCACATGGATGCATGCGTACTTCGACGTACGTGCCTGGGTGGATATCGGCGCGCGTCTCGACTTCGGGCGGTTTGATGTGGGCTTCATGCATGGGAACAACAATAATATTATCTTTTTTGCTAATACACATACGTACCACATCATAAGATATCGCAGTTAAAACTTCCTTTTTGATTACACAAAAATAATATATATAAGGATAAAGAGTCAACCATTGTGCCCATAAAAAAAAAGGGCACAACAAAAAGTCCCGACAAAACCATCATGCGCTTCGCCATCCCACCAGCCATTCTCTTAACCCTCCTACGAAGCCCTCACACATCGGCATTTTCCCTCCGTAAAGTTTCCGCATCTGCCTTCGTCGCCCGAGCTACCGCCGCTCCATTTGCATCTTCATCGGCATCATCATCATCATCATCTTTGGCCTTTACTCCTCCATCTTCCAATTCCGTCGTCTCCTCATCGTCACGCCCTTCCAGCAGCTTAAACATGGCAGATAAAGAACGCCCTTTCACCACCTGGACCTTCGACAAACACTGCGAAACCATGGACTGGACCCCCGAGCCGACAGCCTCGCTTTCTGCCGTCGATGCTTCCGCCTCTGCGACTGTTGCGGAGTTGCAAGATGCCGATCTCGTCATTGTGGGTGTCTTCGCTCCTGTCAAGGACGACGACGAGGAAGAGGATGATGCAAAAGACGAGGAGAAGGAAGTGGACCCCATCGCGTTTGCGGGGAAGGCCAAGGAGTTGGACGAGGCTCTGGGAGGGGCCTTGACGGATTTGGCGGCCGAGAATGGGAAGGAATTTCAGAATGGGGGAGAGGCGGGCAGTGCCACTCCCGTCATGAGGGTCATGGAAGATGGAAAGGTGAAGTTCGTTGGTTTTACCGTGTTTGTAGTTTCACTTGCGCAGTATTCTGCTGTGTTTTTAGTACTCGGATCAAATCGTAATTTGAACATGTCTTTTGAAGCTAACTATTTTTTTTTGCATCATTCTACCCAACGAACATAATTTTTTGTGCTGCAATGATATCATTTCTTTGTAAATATACATCCATCGAAACGACGGCTCGAAACAATGAAAAATCAGACCAAACGATACCTCCTCCTCGGTCTGGGACCTCAACCCAAAGACGACAAACCCATCGAATCCACCACCCTGATGAAAGCAGCCGCCGCCATCGCCACCGCCTGCCACGAACAGAAAAAAGTCGCCTCCTGCAACATCCTCCTTCCCACCACAATCGCATCCAATCCCTCCAACGTCCAAGACATCTCCACGGCATTCTACTCCAATCTCTATTCCGACAATCGTTACCGCACCGGGAAGAAGGTGGTCAAAATGGCAGAATCCCTGGAATCAGTCAAATTGTTCATGGAAGCCGGTATGGCCTCCTCTGACGATTTGGCAGCATCCATCACGACCGGGAAGCAAATCGCGAAAGGTGTATCACTCACCAAAGACATCGTCAATGCTCCTCACAATGTGTTGAACTCCATGAGTCTGGCCGACACGGCAAAGAGGATTGCCGAGCAGAGCGGAGGAAGCATCACGTGCACTATTTTGGACAAGAAGGATTGCGAGGAAAGGGGCATGGGTGCGTATTTGGGTGTGGCTAGGGGAAGTGAAACCGAACCGCAGTTCATTCATTTGACTTACAAGCCCAGCGGGGGTGATATCAAGTGAGTTTTTGCCGATGCAATCGTTGTTTTTATGTTGCATTGGTGGTTTGGTATGTTTTGATTTGTGCCTCACACGCTCACTCATACATCATTATATACAACCAACAGGAAAAAGGTTGGTATCATCGGTAAAGGACTACTCTTTGACACCGGTGGATACAACATTAAGACGTCCATGATGGAATTGATGAAATTCGACTGCGGTGGTGCTGCAGCAGTCCTCGGTGCGGCTCGTGCCGTTGGTGACATGCAACCCGAGGGAGTGGAAGCGCACTTCATCGTTGCCGCTTGCGAGGTAAGTGTCACCGAAGGTCATTTCCAACAGATGGCAAGATTCATAGCACCACTCATCCGCTTCAATGTTTCTCTCAATCCTAACGCCGTCGCCTGTCGTAAATCACAGAACATGATCAGCGGCCGCGCCGTCGTCCCCTCCGATGTCCTCACCGCTTCTAACGGCAAAACCATCGAAGTCCTCAACACCGATGCCGAAGGACGCCTCACCCTCGCCGACGCACTCGTCTACGCCGACAAGGAAATCGGATGCGAATCCATCATTGAACTCTCCACTCTCACCGGCGCCTGCATGATCTCACTCGGAAAGAAGATCTGCGGAGTCTGGACCGACGACGACGATCTCGCCAAAAGCCTCGAGGAGGTTTCGAAGGTCACTGGTGACAAGTCGTGGAGGATGCCGTTGGCGAAGGAATACAATGAGTTGTTGAAAAGCAAGATTGCGGATATTTCGAATTTGGGAGGTCCGTATGGAGGAGCTATTACTGCGGCGTTGTTTTTGCAGAATTTCGTGAGCAAGAAGAAGCCATTTGCTCATCTTGATATCGCGGGACCTGTTTGGGATGATAAGACGGGCGCTACCGGGTTTGGATCGAAGCTTGTTTCCGAGTGGGTTCGTAGACAAGGACAGTAAATAAGCACCATTTAAGCACATTGTTAAATATGACACTGTGACGAATACTCTGGCCATCAATCAGACTAAATCAAAAAAGTCTGATGCCTTTCGTACCTTGACATGATTACTACGTTCACATGAAAATGATGTAAAAAAACTGCAATACAATTCGGTTTTTATGACATTACTTTGAAAAGATTTACGTATGTTCGGTGATGAATATCCCAGCGTCGTCCGGGAAAATTTTCATATCACACCTTAAATGCGACTTTAAAATTATGCGGTTGCTAATTTTTGGAGTTTTTGGTCCCATGGCACTCCAACTCAATACACACTTGCATTCTTTGGGTAAGAAAAAAACTATGATAGAAACGAAGAAGACATGATTATTGGTACAGTAAAATTAACATTTTGGCTTTACTTCCGAACCAACATGTTGTAGTCTCTCATCATGGTAAAAAATTGGGAAATCTTTTCTCTCCTGGCAGTTATATTGAGAAAACGTCAACCACAATCTCACCTCCTCCTCTCTGAGCAATTCAATGCATGTTATGGGCACAATCATCAACTGCCTCAAATATCACTCTATCTCCTCTTTTCCCTTTGTCGTCTGACTCCCCCTGATAATCCTAGTCCACTTTTCCAAAACTTTATCAATACTCTCCGTCATCAACGTCCCACATCCCCCCCAAACCAACCTATCCGGAATATCCTTCAACTCCTCCCCCACGTACCTAACCTCCTCGAACCCCGCGGTCCTATAATACCTCACCAACCTCTTATGCTGAAACTCCGCATCATCAATCGCCAAAAACTCCACCTTCTCGCATCCGCACTCCTTCCCGTGCAATAAACACACGTAGGCGATCAAGAGGCCCGGTCCCAAAAACGTCCCCCCTCCTCTGAACTCGGCATTGGCTGGATCCCTCCGCGCGGAGAGAAGGGAAGATTTGAAAATTTCCATCTTGTCGGCATGGAGGATCTTGCCGGCGGGGCGGATGAAGCCTTCGATGTAGCCGAGTATGTCATCGGGAGAGGATTTGGAGGCGGCGACGCCGCGGTAGCCGGGGCCGAAGGTGGTGAAGGAGAGGGTTAGGCCGTTGTTGCTGGCGAAGGTGGTGATTTCTTCGATGTCGGCTATGGACGAGGAAGAGGATGATTGGGTGGATTGGAGGGAGGTTGATCTTTTTGGAAATTTGAGAGTGGATCGATCGTCATGCCGTGAATTTGAAATGAGATGGCGATTGTGGTGGATGTAAGCATTATTATTGTGGAGTTGCGACACGATTGATCGGGGAGGAAATCCAAATGATGATACTGGCATTTGGACTGACGCTAGTAGCGAAATATAAAAAGCTATAGTGGCCTTTGTCATGGTGGATTCTGTAGACAGGATCTCTAGACGATGGATTTGGATGTACAATGACAAAGTCTTTTTTTGTTTTTATCCAGTTGTGTATATGCTGGCTGGAAGGCTATCTGGAAGGCTATCTGGATGGCTATCTGGATGGCTATCTCGATGGCTATCTGGATGGCTATCTCGATGGCTGGATGTATGTTGAACAAGTGTACCGTAAAATCATGAAATAAATAATTATTACGGTCGACATCTGAAGGATGGAGGATAATAATAATAATATGACATCATGGTAGATAAGATAACAGTATTTCGTATTAAAAACTTTCTGACGTCATTAGTGGGGCGTCATGTCAAAAATTAAACGCAGGGTGGGCATTATAAAAATATAATACATAATGTATAATAATATGTGGCGTTGATGGCGGGCGTCAGGCGGGCGCTTGTGATGATGTGAAGTTTTATTTTTTTTTGGATTGATGACATACTCTAATTCGGAGCAAAATCGAGCTGCTTACACGTGGAAACAAATGTCGTACACAATCTTCTTGTTCCTTCCGAATCTTTCCGAATCTTCTGAAGTCCAACATTATATATTTATAGCATTCGATCCCTTCAAATCATTGTAATACTTCATCTGGACTAAAAAATTCCAAAGCAAATAACGAAGAATGCCTTAAAGAGCCGTAACGTAAACCTATGTTGTCTTGAGGAACATGGCTCAACTAGAAATTGTGACTCATCCGACAGAGTGTTACACACGTAAAAAACAGAATATTACATTTTTTATGAGTTTCAAAAAAAATTTTAAATAAAAAAATAATGCCTGAGTTACATGTTGGCTTGTTCCGACTTGACATGACTGTCCTTGGCCATAGTAGGCCACAGAGTAAGATACAATTCCATACAATAACACAAAGTCCGCTGAGGGTATCGTTGGCAAGAAAATACTGCCCACGCTCAAATAGAACCTTGGCACCATACCTCCGCGACAGCGTAAGCATCCATTTTTTCGCCAAGAACCTCGACGAACAATACGAGAGGCCCCAAACCAAAAAGCAACACAGTGCGAAGTAGGTGTGCTTTTTTCCTTAGAATAAAAATGTTTTTAATTAACACAATCTATGAGACAAAGAGCCCTCACGAGTAGTCACAAAACGCCAATTAGTCAGAAAGAACTGCAATTATACACTCCATTGTGAGCGATAGTAACATAATATCAACTACTCTGCCGTCATCATAATCACCATGATGTCCCCAATCCTCTCCTCTCTCCGCCAGAGCAATCTCCTCGGCATGCATCGCCATGCATCCTCCAAACTCCACCCCGTCGGAGGACGTGGATTCATCACTCTTGCCGCCGCATCTGGCAAATCCTCCGTCGTCAATCTCATTGGAAGCAATCAGCAACATGCAAATAATGCCATCAAGGCCATTTCCACTTTGCCTTCCTCTACATCCTTTGGAAGCAACAGTGACAACCGCATCGACATTGACGGACATGGTAAATCCTGCAAGAAATCCATCATCGAGGGCATCTCCCGTGGGAATCCATCCACCATGGCATTTCTGGGAATCAGGAACAAGTCCGACGGGGCGGCTTTTCGTCAGGTGGAGGAATATGACGATGATGATGGTTACACAGTTGGAGGTAATACCGCCATTTCTGGGGCGATTGGAGCGGATGTGGGAAGGAGCCATCAAGAGGCGTGGATGGTCAATTTGGGAAGAGGAGATGATGAGTGGTTGGCCGGTCCTAGGGATGTTGAATGGTTTACTGGAAAGGCTCCCCATGATTGTCCAGGTATGAATAATGTCATGCCTTTTTTTAAAGTTTTGTCAATGTGTTCAAGTTCATTGTGCATTTTTTACACATTTTGCAATTCATAACGGTGATTTTTGGTACGATTTTATCTTATTCGAAATAGGTGTTGATGAACACGGCATTCTTCGATCTCTTCCGCTTCCTAACCTCTCGGAAGTGACACGAGAGTCTGCAAAAGATTACTTTGACAACTCTTGGACTTTGTTCGAGACTCTTTTTGCCGGTCTCAAAGGCGAAGAGCCTTTTTACAGGTAAGTGCATCGTGATTTTTTATCATTGAAATGCATGTACTCGTGATGCATGAGTTTTTACTGTTTATGTGTCATTCAATTTCATCTCATGACACTGTATAGGCCTCCTGTCCATGGATTGCGTCATCCTCAAATCTTTTATTATGGACATACACCATGCCTTTACATTAATAAACTTCGCGTGGCTGGAGTTCTTGATAAGCCAGTCAATGCGTATTTCGAGTCCATCTTCGAAGTTGGTGTGGATGAGATGCTATGGGATGACAGTGAGTTACATACCATTGGATATTGAGGTTTATTATCGCATACTTCAATCGGACATCAAGGCAAACGCCATAGTTCACTCATAATCTCTTCATACTAGTGCACAAAAACGACATGGTTTGGCCTACCGTCCGCGAGGTACACGAATACCGCAAAGACGTCTACGACACTGTCGTCGATGCCATCATGAATCACCCGTCCCTGGACGACAAGAACGGAAAGGAACCCGTCTTGGTCAACCAAAATCATCCCATGTGGGCATTGTTCATGGGATTTGAACACGAACGAATCCATTTGGAAACCAGTTCGGTGCTATTCCGAGAAACTCCCATCGAATTGGTACAAAAACCCGAAAATTGGCCTCATTTGCACCCTTCTGCGGCGGAGTTGCCGACGAAATCGACTCGGCCTGTAGAAGGAGTGGATTATCCATCCAACAATATGCTATCGGTGAAGGGAAAGACGATTCAACTAGGAAAGCCACTCGATTTTCCCTCGTACGGATGGGATAATGAGTATGGAGAACGAACTGTGTCGGTTCCCGATTTCATGGCATCGGAGCACATGGTTACGAATGGAGAGTTTTGGCAATTTGTAGCTGATGGCGGGTATAGGAAGAAGGAATTCTGGTGCGATGATGGTTGGGCGTGGAGGAAGCATAGGAATATTAAGTGGCCGTTCTTTTGGACAGCGGTTGGACCACAGGTGAGATTATATTCTTTTCGTCTGAGACTATTTAGTTGTGATTAATGGAATGAGCTGTTTATATGAAATATTCACTCGATTCTTGCAATAAGGGCTCGCACGAATACGGACTGAGAACGATTTTTGAGGAAATTCCAATGAGATGGGACTGGCCGGTAGATGTGACGTACTATGAATCCAAAGCTTATTGCAGATGGAAGGTGAGAACAAATACTTCTCAATCTCCTTGCAATTTTAGTGAGATTTCGTGTTGTTAATCTTGCGCTCATTCGTCTCGCTGATAGACCGCAAAAGAAGGTTCTCCAACATCCAACCCATACCGAGTCCTGACAGAGGCGGAACACCAAATCATTCGCCATCGCGATCACAATCTTGATGCTGCGAGATCATTAGTATCGGCGGACAAGGTCATGGTTACATCTGGAGCAGACTTCCCACACGGCGAGACTGGTGCAAATTTGAATATGGCATACTCGTCGCACAATCCCGTTAATTTCTTCCCTCCCTCGCATACTGGGCACCGCGATACTATTGGGAACGCATGGGAATGGACCGAAGACCACTTTAACCCGTTGAAAAATTTTGAAGTTCATCAGTAAGCTTTTTGATTCATTTCAGTTGGTTTAAGTTTCGTAATTCTTCGGTTTCTCTAACATTTTTCTTTGTCGCGTTAATTCGAAAAGTGTTTACGATGACTTCTCAACACCATGCTTCGATGGAAAGCACTCAATGATCGTTGGAGGATCATTCATGAGTACTGGAGACGAAGCTTCCGTCTTCGCTCGTTTCCACTTCCGGCCACACTTTTTGCAACACTCTGGGTTCCGACTCGTTGCATCGAATGAAGACGCACCTGCCACTCACTTGTTTCCGGGCTCGTTTGCCGGACAGGCAGCTGCAAGAGATCAAGCCGCAGTCGAGGAGTCTGCGGAAACCACTGACAACGTATACGAAACCGACGACCTTCTGAACATGTACTGGGGTTTGCATTATCCTAGTTCCGGAACAAAAGAGGGCGTGACGCCAATCCTCGACCACAAAAACGCACCTCTTCACGGACTTCGTTTTCCTCAACGCGTTGCTGAATTGTTATGCTCACTTGAGCCGGTCAGAACCAACAACCGAGCGCTGGATGTCGGATGTGCAGTTGGCGGATCTTCTTTCGAACTTGCGAAATCATTTGATCATGTCGAAGCCTTCGATTTCAGGTGAGATCTGCAAGAGCTAGATGAACTGTCGTTTTCGTAGGCGTCGTATTTAACTTGCGTCATTTCTGGTTACGTCATGGACATTTGCAGCAACAATTTCATTCATGCTGCCAAACGGCTTCAATCCGGCGAAGACATCACTTTCCGTATTCCTGTAGAAGGAGATATCTTCAAGGAGGTCTCTGTCGCGCACGAGCCCGGATTTGACACAGCGGTCATGAAAAAAGTTAACTTCTTTCAAGGAGATGCCTGCTCCCTCTCTGACTACGCAGAGAATAAGGCAGGCTTTGGATCATTTGACGGAGTAATTTTGGCAAATCTTCTATGCCGACTTCCAGACCCAATGGCTTGCTTGAGTGCCATGCCTAAGATCGTGAATGCCGGCGGGGTTGTGGTCATGGTCACTCCTTTTTCTTGGTTAGAACAATACACACCCAAAAGCAAATGGCTTGGAGGTTTCCACGATCCGGTTTCTCATGCCCCCATGTATTCGAAGGATAGATTGAAGGAGGTGATGGAGCATCTCGGGTTCCAGAAAATTCATGAGGAGCAAATGCCTTTGGTGATCAGAGAACATCAAAGGAAGTATCAGTATATCATTAGCGAGGCCACTGGATGGCGCAAGGAATAAAGGGTTTCCTTCGGAATGGGCCTCGATTCATTCTCCCTTTCAATCATGTAATTATCACAAGCTGGACAACACTACACAAAGATGACGATTGCATCCGATGATTTTGATATTCAAATTAGCCTGTATTATTAAAGTTACTAAGAACACAAAGAAAATAGATGCAGCATGAACACTACCGAACAATGCAATTGGGATTCCAAATTGTGACTGCTGAGGCTTGATAAATTTGATCAATTTTCGACAAAAAGTCGATTTGTCGTGGCAATACTGTTAAACACATCGAGACAGAGTCGTTCATTTAGTATTTCCGTAGCAACTGTATCTCCAGCATCTCCTCTCGACTTGCATTTGATATGATCACGCCAACTCCAGCAACTCCTTCAAACCACAAGCTACTATGTTTACACGACCACCGCCACTTATCAAAAACAAAAGATCTTCGCGAAAAAGTGTATTTCAACCAGTCCTCTACAAATCTGTATCTCATGGCTATCTGTTGATTTCTCTTATGGTTATTTTTGCACGAGTCTCGATCAATTATATATTTCCCCCAGAATATTGCTGTGTTATGGTCAATATTGGTTTCATAGTGACATTCAACAGTAACGGGAGGGATACGATCATTGACCAGTGTGTCACGGTGTTTCAAAGTGGCATTGGATTGCTCTCCACTCAATAATTCCCTTATCAGAGTTAAAGAAGAAGCCATGTTATCCGTTCCAGTTAGGATGAGGCCGGACTTTTCTATCTTTTGCAATAATTCGTTCAGCAACTCCTGCTTTGACGAATACGAACATTCTTTTGAAAATTGCACTAAATAGTTTGTTTCCATCCCCAAATGTAGTGGCAAATTTCTAGAGCAAATTTTTAAGAGATTTGTATTAATTTCATTGGAAAGGTATTGGCTTGTTTGACTCAAATTACAAAGATCTTTTGGTTCCAAGTTGGAAAAGATTTCTATGCCGATGACATCAATGACATTCTGAAGCCCCTTCCCTCGCTTCTTTTTGAACGTCCTGCATAAGGGAGAAGAGAGACACATATGAGGAAATGGATTTCATCTTCCTTTGTGAAAATTCAAATGCGTTATAGTGATCGCTTCGAATTTCAGTTTGCATTCATTGTCTTCAACTTTGTTCTAGTAGACTGATTCCTTTTTACCTGATTTCTTTATCTCCATTTGCATCATTTCCCATAACTAATAATGACAACAAGATGAAAAGTCTCCTCAACAGGTCTCAAAGAGAGAATGTAAGTGCATGGAAGTCCCTGAAGATCGCACTCGCTCTCTCAAGAGAACAAATGAGAGAGAATACCAATGAGCCCTTGTTTACCAAGTGTAGTAGTATGAAGAAGCAACCTCGCCTCTGTTGGTGGCGTCTCCGTGATTGATTGATATTACTTTTCGTTTAGATAAGTCAACATAAAATAATATGCCCCCACTTACATACGGCGTTCTGGTACTCATTGTACTGTGGACGCTTCTTCAATTCAATTGCTCCACTCACCACCATGGCCACGCCCACCAGCCATGGGATGCCGACCACCATCCCGACAACGACAACGTCACCTACACCCCCCCCATCTCCCGCATTAAACGCCCTCCCGATAAACCTCGCTTACAACCGGCTATACCCCAAGACGGCACCAACACACAACGCTATTCCCTAGCCCCGGCGACTATTATTCCAACCACGACACAGCCACACCCTTCGACCACTCGCCGGATTTCCTCAGGACCCACCTCCGTTAAATACGGTGGTTACCCCCACCAAATTGCAGTTCCAATTTATCATTGCCCGACTCCCCCACCGGCCTTGGCCTTGCCTCTCCTTAGAGCTGCCACCAACCTCCAGTTGAACCAAATTTCCATTGTCCGTTTCCACGTGGCAACCCGAATTCAGCCCACCGTATTCCAGGTCTACCAATCTCAAGAAATTCCCCCCACGCCAAAAATATATCCCAATACAAGCACATTTGACACTGCGCCACACGTAACAGGTAGTGAGTTCTTTCACATAATGAAGACAACTACTGAGGAACATCGAGGGATCAATACCACCTCCCCAAACCCCAACACATCTCGATCACATTCTCGCAACCGTAAGAATCCCCGCCGTAGGCAGCACCAAGGACAAGAATCCTCTCAACAACAGCACATAGCATGAGAGATAACAACACAACAATCCCCAACACATTCAAACAAAACGATGTCGGAACTCGAGGACACGGAGATGATGGAGGCGAGCACCCTCCTTTCAGAGTTAGGTACCAAGCGCACTCTAGAGTCGGACGAAGAACTCATCGAGTTTTCTACACCTTCCCCCTCCATTTGGAAACAAAACCCCAATAATCTGGGAACAGGAACTCAAACTGTTGCCAACTCCAAACTGGACAAGACGGCTGCATTGTAAGCATGACCCCAACCACGGTCTCCAACTTACCCACGCTCCATCCTGCGGAATAACACCCGGCCTGCCCAATCCCCAACCCATGGCTCTCGTGAAGACCCAACTCAACTCCCATTCAAAAACCTAGTTGAAATCTCAATGGTTCTCACCAGCAACAATGCCGCCACCGAGTGCCACCACATCATCACACA
Source organism: Conticribra weissflogii (assembly GCA_036940025.1). NCBI lineage: Eukaryota > Bacillariophyta > Thalassiosirophyceae > Thalassiosirales > Thalassiosiraceae > Conticribra > Conticribra weissflogii. The sequence continues at coordinate 15,319 of JALLPE010000146.1, forward strand.
TCTCTTCACTCAACTTATTGATGTTGACGAAAGCATTGTGATTCTACCCATGGAAGCCTTGAGCTCCTCTGAACCTATCTGAGCTCCATCCCAGCTCCCAACAAATTGGACAAAATTGGGATGGTTCATCTATCTCAAAGGTGGCGCCTACTCCTTTTGCTCCAGGAATGACCAGCAAGGACACAGAAAGCACCCTGAACCGTGGTTAGTGTTCAGGTTGGCCTCAAAGAAGGAAACCTCTTATATACTCCAATCTGTGTCAATCGAGTTTGAACGCATCAATGGGAGAAACATCCGGGTTAAATCCTGAAAAGAATTTGACAGCTTTACCCCCCTAATGTTCCCATTCCTTTACAACAAGTCCCATCTTCCATCCTTGCTAGCACAACTTTGGGACCTGTTGGAATCGGTTAAATATCAAATGGAGCAAGACCACCTATTAGATGATATCCACCACGGCAGAGCAATTCCAGAGTTCACACTCCGAGTCAACAATCCACGTCTACCATTTCAGGCCACCATCAACAATAAGCGTTTTGACTCATTTACCAGCTAAAATAAACGCATCATCCACCTTCAGTGTGGGGAGACAGTGGCCCCCTACATCCTACGTCTCTTCACCTACATCAAGGAACACAACCTCATGAAAAAGATCTTTGGCAAATATGTCCTGGTCACCGAACCCTTGACCAAGGATGCCAGTGGCCAAGAGTGTGCTCTCCTTCGGAGGATGGCCCAGATGCACACCAACTACCACAACAGCGTTCAACTCCACTCCATCATTGGGATCATCAACATATCCGCGTCCTCTCCAGTGCACTCTCACGACCATCAATCATCCCCTTCACACCCAACAACCCAAACCCTACAGGAAATCCTCTATGGACTCAAACTACCAGATGGATTGCCACTATTCCTCACCATTCTACCAAGGCCAAATGGATCTACAATCAACTGCGTCATCCCAAATACAGCTGCCGCCGAACCACGCTTGATCCAAATGAATCGCCATCTCCCTGGTTATCTCAAGTACTATCTCGTGGAACTGGGTTACCATCCGGATATGGTTACGACCCTTATTAACCGTGCCTGCGACCCGGATCTCACCGCCCCAATCTCCCAATTATCATGGGACTCCACCAACAAAGTGGTCATACTACCATCGTAAACTGCATTGGGCCTTGACCTTGATGCCATGGCTCAGGAGCCATGGATGCAATCCGGCCCTCCTATCCCTTCATTCCAGCTCCAGTCCAAAAAAGCATACAATAATCCCAAACATGCATTCCCTTTGACATCCGACTTGTCCGTCACTACGATCCACGAAAGGAAGAAACCCCCAACCAGCCCAACAAGCACCTCCACCCCTGACTCCACCAACCAGGCGTCTCTGGCCAAGGAGGTTGTCATAATCAACGATCTCCCCCCCAACGACATCAGCAATCTATCTACCATGAGTAAAGGCGATTTGGTCAAAATGCTGATGAACATCAACCATAACAACCGTCAACTCTCCGGTACTACAGGCTTTGCCCCTGCAAGAGAGATGTTGCCGCTCGCCGGCCCCACCCCTACTAACCCCTCCAGTAAATCCTCAGGGGGACAAGGGAAGAAGGGCTGCCCGGTTGCTGCGGCGATGGGCAAATAGCCCCCCAGCAAACCCCCTCTTGGACTGGAAGAGGGGGCAACAGGGGGGCGTCAGTCAGTCATTCAAGGGGACCCAACGGTGGACTCTCTCGGCGCCAGAGAGACCAGCAACGGGCTGCATCCTTCCGTGACAACGCTCAGTATCAAGGGCCAACGTCACTACTGGACAGGACCCAGGGTAACTGGACGCAATGCCAACAAGAAGACAATATCCGGTCGTCATTGCAACAACAACAACAGAGGGAGGAACAGCATGTACAAATTATGCGGAACCTATGGTCAAGACATCAACAACACCTACACGGCAACACGGACCCAACAAACCTCCACCACAACCCTTCTCACCCATCCACCACACTGCTGCAAATCTGTGAAGAAGAACAACAGGGAGTACTTTCCGCCGCACAGCAGGAGATCTACCAGACCCAGGGTATCTTCCCTAGCCGCAAGGCCGCTGGCATCCGACGCATTATTTATGAAAACATCAACGGCCTACAACTGCAACTCAAGAATAATGATAAGCTTATGAAACTTTGTGACAGGACCCATGAACTTCAGGCAGACATTTGCTGTTTGGTAGAACACAGGATCAATTTTAGCCACCGTACAGTTACCAACGGGCCAGACCAACTCTTTCATTGAGAGGCAACTATATCGACTATCGAAGGACACAACAACCATGAGAACGTCTTGCAGTTTCAAGAAGGAGGCACCATGATGTTGACTATTGGGGAGCTAAATCAATTCACGACAACCACGGATCTGGACAAAGATCCAACAGGGCTGGGCTGATGGGTCTCAACCCTTTACTCGGGTAAAGGGGGGTGCAGCACAAGAGTAATCGCGGCATACAACCCCTGCTACAGCCGGAATCCTCTCTCTGGCTTGACATATCAACAACACAGATGGTTTTTCATCCGGACCCATCGCAACCTTACATGCCCCCGGAAACGTTTCCACGATGACCTCATACACCAAATGAAGACCTGGAGGACCAATGGCGAAAACTTGATTTTATGTATGGATGCAAACCAACATGTCTACGATGGTGCACTGGGCAAGGAATTGACGGACCCATCCGGACTTGCACTCACAGAGCCCATTGCATTGACATCTGGACAGAAAATTGGACCTACATTCTTCAGGGGGAGCAAACCAATTGACGCGGTGTGGGTTAGCCCTACCCTGACCATAACCAATGTGTGCGTATTACCGGTGGGTTTTGGAGTAGGAGACCACCGTATGTTTGTGATTGATATCTCAAATCAATCCATGATTGGCGCTGAAAACCCGCCTATCCAACGGCCGCCCCACCGCCGCCTTTGCACCAGATCACCCCACACTGTTTGGAACTATAATTCTCGACTCACCGACATGCTAACTCAACACCAATGCCTTGAGCGCCTACACTCTATCTACGCCCGCGCCAGATGCCAACCAACTGAAGCCACCCAACGGGACTTGAACAACCTCGATATTGAGGTTGCAAATTATATGCGGCATGCTGAACAGAAATGTTGGACCATAAAGAACGGTGTGATCCCATACACACCTGAGGTTGGCTTATGGATCCAACGAAGCCAAATTTACAGACGGCTACTCCTCCAGCTTCAGGGAAGGTCATACAACCAAGGGAATTTACTAAGAAGTGCATGGTGCTGCGGAATCGAATATCCATTTCGTCTGGGCCAGGAAGACATCAAAGGACGCTTACAGGTGTGCAACGATAGGCTCCAATACTACAGAATTAATGGGGCCCAACATCGTTTACAGCACCTCCAAAACAGATTGAAGCAGGCACACAACACCAACGACCACTCCCGCCTCAAACGGATTCAGGAAATCATTTCCCGGGAACAACAGCGATCCCAATTTGCTAGGATCCGTAGGGCCACGGGAGGCCCACAAGGAAGAAGCGTATCATCGGTGCAACTAGATCACAAAGGGACCCCCAACGGAGGTGTCCACTGAAGGAGAGGTCACAGCTGCAATTATATCGGAGGTCCATAATAAGAGATACACCCTGGCAAGCAACGCCCCAATCTGCCAAGGATCTCTGCTCCAGGACTTTGGGCTTATGAGTCTCAGCCCAGCAGCGGAAGCAGTCTTAACAGGCACGTATTCCCACCCCGATATGGACCAAGCTACGACGGACATTTTCTCCTCTGTCTCACACACCCGAGCGCAAATCTCCGGTCTGGTGATATCCACAACTATACTTCCCCGGGACTGGAAAGCATACTGGACACGCGCAAAGGAAGGGACGTCTTCATCAGAATCTGGCCTCCACTTTGGCCACAATAAAGCCTCGACACAGTCCCACTACTTAAACCACTTCCACGCCGCCAAGGTCTCAGTTGCACTCACAGCCAGCACACCATTAGCAAGATGGCAACGGGGGGTAACAGTCATGTTAGAGAAGGAATTAGGGGTGAATTTAGTCACTAAACTTCGAGCGATCCTTCTGATGGAAGCCAATTTTAACGCAGCTAACAAAATAATTTACAGGAATAGAATGCTACAAACGGTCCAAAACCACAATCTCATGCCAGAAGAAATTTTTAGTGAACGGGAAAAAACCCCAGTGGACGGCACTCTTTCCAAAATACTGTTCTACGACATTTCACGACAGCTCCGCCTCCCAGCAGCAATAGCATCAGTCTATGCATCCAATTGCTTTGACAGAATATGCCATGCAATCGCAAGCCTAGCATTCCAATCCACAGGGGTTCCTCCCTCGGTGGTTAAATCCATGCTTCACACAATAGAGGAGATGAAATTTTTTCTCCGCACTGCTTTCGGCACCTCATCCACTTTCGCAGGCGGCGGTGTCCACTTCAAAACACAGGGTATGTGCCAAGGGAATGGAGCGGCTCCTGCAGCTTGGGGCATTGTGAGTATAACCATCATAGATGCCCACAAGCGCCGCCACCAGGATGCTTCCTTTCAGTGCCTGATTTCTGCACTCCAGATGGCAGTAGCGGGGGTAATCTTTGTGGACAATACAGACTTGATGCACATCAACATGTCTCAGCTGGAAACACCTCTCCAGGTACATGCGGAAATGCAAGATTCCGTCCACAACTGGGGCAAGCTGTTAACGGCAACTGGAGGAGCCTTAAAACCAGAGAAATGTTCCTACACACTAATCAGGTACCATCACAAACCCGACGGCTCCTGGTTGTACCGCGACTACTCCCGGGAGGACAATTTTTCACTAACGGTTCCCACCCCAGGAGGCGGCAGACATCGAATCCGCCATCTCCCAGTCACCCAAGCACAAAAAACACTCGGTATTTATACCTGCCCAGACAGGAATGGAACTGCACAGCTTGAGTATATGCAAAAACAGGCACATGAATGGGTTACTCGAATCAAAGCTGGGGACCTACCACGCCGACTCACATGGCTAGGGATCTGCTCACAACTATGGCCCAAAATAGGTTATGGCATTGGCTGCACGACCGCCTCGTTTGCACAACTCTCCCAGGCCCTACGGAAACCATACTTCAACCTACTTCCTTCTTGCGGAGTAAACAGAAATGTGCGCACCGAATTCCGACAACTACCATCCGGCTTTTATGGAATCGGGCTCCCTCATCCCAGCATAGAGGCTACTGCGGCCTCCTTGAACCTCCTCATACAGCACTACGGCAGCCAATCTCTCCTCGGACTCCAACTATGCGTGTCATATGAGGCAATGTTCCTTGAACTGGGACTGTCAACCAACCCTATCCAGGAATCCTATGGCAAATTCGCAGATCTCTGCACACCCTCATGGTTACGCGCAATCTGGGAGAGATGTTGGCTATTCTAAATCAAGATCACAGTCAAACCCCCACCCACTCAACCACCCCGTCAAGGCAACAAATTTTTCATGTCCGCGGTACTACAACTCAACCTCACCCCAGGGAAGATCATCGCTCTGAACCGCATCCCGATTCACCAACAGGTCTTGTTCCTCTCGGATATCCTCACTGCTAATGGCAAATCAGTGGACAAGAAATACCTTCAACCACAGCCCCCAACAGAGTCATGGTCCAATTACACTTGGCCTCAAATAGCCCCAACACCCAACAACTTAAACCTGTGGTTACTGGTAATAGACACCATAGTTCCGCTGCAGCGTCTCAATGATCGACTCGGACCATGGATATCAAACTCACGCAAATCATGGGAGTGGAGATACAACCCTACAACCGATTGGCTTTTCCGCAATTTACCCCAGGGTTGGGAACGCTACAGGCCCGCTCATTTGCAGAACCCAACACACCGCCTATACCATTTTGCAAAAGAATGGTGTCTACTGACTCCTCCACTCGCGCCAACTGTACAACTCAGTACAGCCAGCCCCTACAGACTTCAGGGAGGTGCTAAAATCATGGCAGGGCGAATGGATGTGGGAACACACCGTCCTAACCAGGCCCCACACATGGATAGCCAATGCAATTGCTAACAACACGATCCATGCCACCACCGATGGGTCCTTCATGAGACACCTCGAACCAAACACCTGCACCGCAGCTTTCATCTTGGAGTGCACAACTGGATCGGGTCGGTTCACAGGAGCGATCACCTCAAGCAGGCCTGATTCCAATGCGTACCAAGGAGAACTTTTGGGCCTCCTGGCGATAAATCTAGTTCTCCAAAGCGTCAACAAAATCAACCCGGCTCTCACAGTTAACATCACAATATACAGCAACTGCAAGGGTGTCAGCAGGAAGATCCAGGACATCCCATCATCCCGCCTCCCAGCAAAAACCAAACACGCTGATATCCTCAAAATCCTCCTCACCTATAACGGCCCGAGCACAATCACTACTCGGTACCAACACATTGCCGCACACCAGGATGACACCACCTCCCTGGAACAGCTCACCCGCCCAGCTCTTCTCAATTGCGAATGC